>VXBQ01006200.1:57748-82174 GCA_013400175.1 Phainopepla nitens | reverse complement strand
AAACTTCCTGGACTGCCTCTTTTTTGCTGTATTAAGTTCCCAGTAGATGTCTCGTAGGTTGTAGTCACCTAAAATAACAAGGGCTGGTGATTCTGAAATACTTTGTTACACTACCCACCTAAAAGAAATAAAACTCCATCTTTGATATCAAAAATTCATATTTTTGGGGGTTGAGCCTCTCTCGACAGGATTTCTCCTTTAGAGAATCAGCAAAAGGGCCATTGATAATGAACATTTTTCCCAGCTTTTAGAGGTGCTGCAGGAATGAACATTGCTATGCTTCATCTCGCTCCTGCTAGTATGACTATTTTTGACAGCATCCCTGTTTCAGGATCCAAACTTATCCTAACACTGAGAGCAGCTGTTATGTAATAGGATAGTGAGTTGGTCAGAAACTGACGGAGTCAGTGGTTACACCTCCTCTGTACAGCAAGATCCCCAAGAATAACAGTATCTTCTCACATATTTAAAATAAATTCTATTTAATTTGGAATTAAATTAATGAACTATTGAATTATGGTAAACAGAAATCTTCATACTTAGTTTCCCCCTTTCACCTATGGCATCTCTGCCTTATGACGTAGAATTAGTCATGTGAGTTGTTTTCTTTGTGGAATCAAGTAGGTGTAGCACATGCCTCCCTAGTCCATCTTTTTACTATCACCTTTAACACATATTGCAATGAAATTGTCAGCTGTCATGGTTAGGAGATATATAAGAACAGTAAAAGAAGAACTGCTGCAGAGATGGTACAGACTGAAGTTGTACCCTATTGACACCAGAATCTTTTAGGCTTTCTTGACTTTCCCCTTGCTCACATTTTTCCTAAGAAATGTTGCTTTTTTAGATGAATCAGCACAGTATCAGAAGGATATGGAGAAAAACATGCTTTAAAGTATGTGCCTACAAGGTGTAAAGAGGACATAATAATTATGAAATAACAAATACTTAAACTTGTATAAAATGCTCATATAACATATGAGTTTAGAGGAAATTATAAAGGGACTTTCTGGAGAAAAATAATTCCTTTT
Source organism: Phainopepla nitens (assembly GCA_013400175.1). Lineage (NCBI taxonomy): Eukaryota > Metazoa > Chordata > Aves > Passeriformes > Bombycillidae > Phainopepla > Phainopepla nitens. The sequence goes on along the minus strand of VXBQ01006200.1, from coordinate 81,143 downwards.
TATTGTAGACACTTGTGTTCTATAGGGACTGCTTTTAGAGAGACATTTGTAGAAATACAGCTTCCATAGCAGTGGCAGATTTAAGATTTTATGTTTAATAAATGCTAGATTATCAGTCCTAATCACACAGATTCAGTGCAAATCTATAATACACTAACAAACTTTTCCTTCCAAACCAGTTTTCAGGATATTTGAAGTGCTATGGCAAAACAACAAAACTAGAGCCAGTGTCATCATCTTTCATATTTCAACTGGAAAAGAGTAAATTTAATTTCACAGTACTATCAATCTACCTGCACTTATGTTAAACAGAGAATTGTGATTTTAATTATCTATTAACTCAATTTTTGGAATTGTAGATACATCTTTTTATTTGTGTGTGTTTGTATAAGTGTGTTTGTGTGTAGTAAATGCTCATATATTGCACATATATTGTCTTGAGCCAGGTGGGCAGATGATAGTCAACTTCTAGCTGAAATTTGAAATCTTAGAACTGCATGGTCACTACAGGTCTCAGATCTGGCTGCTGATATGTTTAAATGGGAGCTTTTTCTTACCTCCAAGTTTAAGACAGGCTGTACTGATTTAGAGACTTTTAAACCTTAGCAAGTGAATATTTTACAGACTAGCAGGAGGTACACATATTCATTTATTGTAACAGTCATTTGCCAGGAGGCAAGACACAGGAAATAGTGTAAATCTTGTCATTTTCTGGTGTGTCATATCCTTTCTTTCATGGTCCATTACTCCTCTCAGCGCCACAGAGCCAGAGGCAAAAAAAGGCTAAAAACGAATCAAGTGTGTTGCCTGATCTCTTTTGCTTTAGGTGGAAACTACATGCACTCTTGGTGTCATTCAATAATTGCACTGAAAATGAAACTGACTCCCTCTGTATGAGATAATTACTGATCCAATAGACCTAGGTTCAGTCTCACAAAATTACAAGAAATCTTCTAGAAAACAATGGCAAGAAAACCAGTAAATGGAGGAATTGTCACTTAAGAGGATTCATTTGTGGGACTAGAGACACTGTCTTTGGAAAGGTAAAATACTCATTTTAGCAAATCACTTCAAAGTTAGCAATTACTTAGCTGCTCCCTGTATTGGCCTCTTAAGGGCTGAAATTACTGTTTCATTCCAAAAATTTGATGTTTTTAGCATCTAAAAAGACCTCCAATCTGAAGTACATTCACAGTCACCCTGCGTGGTTCTGTAATTAATTTGGTGCTCCAGGCTCCAAATCAAAGAATACTGAAGACAATACCATTATTATATTAACTTTGGTAGAATTTGGAGCAAACATTAAATAAGCATTGATTTATCTGTACAACAAAATAAGCTGCATACATATATATATATATATATATATATATTCCAGAATATAATGACTCCACACATTCCTGGATACTTACTGCCTTTCACACGAGTGCTCAATCCAATATTCCTGGTAGTGAACACCTTTCTATCTATTTCCTGAAGTGCTAAGCTACATCCTCTAAAAAGTACTGTGAGTCAATATTAAATATACAGTGAAGTAAAAATATTTTTTATATTTTAGCAAATTACTTCTCATAATTAAATCATACAGATTTAAGGTTATCAATGTTACACAAAAAATTGGTATTTCCAGTATATGCAACAAAACAAAGAACCTAACTTTTGCCATACAATTTTGAATATGACCAAGAAAATTGACAAATCAAACTTGTAAGATAAAATAATATAGATATGGTTTTATAGACACAAATTGATGGAATTTGTCACAGTACAGGGACAAGAGTGTATAATAGGTCAAAAGCTACTTGTTACACTTCTTAAGCAGAGAACATTTTAAATAGATGTTAACATCTAGTTTTAACATGAAAGAAATCCAGTAAAACCGTTCCTTTCTTCACAATGCTCTTCCAAACATTTGCACCAGACCTCAAGACAGAATTATACAAGCTTCCCCCTCCTCTCTTTTCTTAACTTGAGCAAGCATGCATTTTGTTCAATGAAAGAATCACACAAGAGAAATACAGTTTTTAAAATATTTTTTTAAAAAATCAGAATTGTCAGTTTCAAGCACATAATTATTTCAATCAAACAACCCTGTACCACATATCTGGTTTAAAATTTATCAGTGTATTAAAGATCCATGTTGCTTTTCTGTCTTCCAAATTTACATTCCCACTGGAACATCCCAGTTAAGGGTTTCCAGTATTTTCTTTCTCTATCAACAACCTATAAGGCTAGCTTTTTTTTTTTGCTTTGTTGTTTTTGTTTTGTTTAATATATAACCATAAGTAATTTCTTCCCATACCTTTAGATTTACCAGAATAAATGAGAAATAAGACTTGAGCTAAAGCTCTATGTAGAAGCATTACTGATCACCATAATGACAGAAATATGTTTGCAAATGCAGAGTTTAAATAAAAAGCATCTCTGTTGTTCTCAATTTTTCCTCTGTAATGTATGTGAGAACACTCTCATGTACAATATGTAATTTAATTTCAGAACAACAAGCCCTGAAAGATTCTAAGCTGAACACTGTTCTTCTCAACAGAAAAGGTCATATTGCTCTGTTCAGAAATAAGTGCTTCAGCAGGAGAAAATTAGTATGGGCAAATCAGTCTCAATCCAGTAAATACTTGAGAGAAAAATAATTGTACATCTATATTTTAGAATACAAAGGCTTGTCCACCTTTAGTACAATAGACTAAATAACACTACAAAAAATTATTGCTTTATTCTTTCAAGAAAAAAATAGTAATAACTCCATTAAATGCATGGTAATGAGAGGAATTTTCATTTCTATCCAAATACATTAACAGTGCATTCCCCAAAATATACAAAGGACTTAAGTGCATTAGACAATATTAAATAATGTACAGCTCTCCCATACCATGCCTGTCAGTGTAAGGCTCATATTTCAAACTCCATTGTAAGACCTCTTAAAGGTTAATCATATCAGTTAATGCAATACAATTGGCTTAGGAAATGACAGTGATTGCTGAAGAGCACTATACTCAGTGTCTATTGGTTGCACTAGAAGTATATCATACATTCTGCACAACAGACAAATGTCAAGACTCAGGTACAGGGCTTGAAAAATTGTTCATTACGTAGAAAAGCTCTAGTTAAGAAACACAGTCCCTCGGAATGCCAGGAAAAAGAGCTTCTAAAACTGATTTATGTATTTTATACATATTAATATTTTAATTCTTTTTCTAGTTTCTAAACTCTTGGAAAAACAGATTTCACTTAGAGTCTTAAAGTTGATCCACTGTAAAAAAAATTTACTCCTAGTATTCTTCTTAATTTTAGCTTTCTTACAAGTTTAGAACAGATGGGGATAGATAACTGGACAGAGAGATGCCTTCAAAACTAGATGCAACTGTTGGGCTCCAAGAGTAATGATCAAAGCCACAAAGTCCTGCTGGAGATTAGTCACTAGTGTATACCCAAGGAGGATACTGAGGCCAATACTGTCTAATCTCTGAATGAATCCTGTGAAATTCTCATAATGTGAGATGACTCAGAGTCTAACCTTAGATACAAAGTGAGAGGAGTAGCTGATAGAATCGATGAGTGTATTGTCATTCAAAGGGGCTGCAACAGGCTGGAGAAATGGGCTAGCAGTAACCTTGTGACTTTCAATAAAGGGAAATGAGGAATCTTGCTCCTGGAAAGGAACAATTCCAGGCACCAGATCAGACTGAGTCAGACCAGCTGACTGAGTCAGCTTCTATCCAACCCAGAAAACCAGGGAAAAGGTCTGGAGAAAAGAAGATTTTCCCTTGAAGAGGCAGATAGAGCTAGAGACCACTTAGTTAAACTTCACATCAAGAGGGCCCTGGTGGGATGCTGAATGAACTGGCAGAAATAGAATCATAGAATAACCTGAGTTGGAAAAGACTAAAGGATCACAGAATTCTAATTTGTGGCCCTGCACAGGACCACTCCAAATATCACACCACATACCTGAGAGCATTGTTTAAATGCTTCGTAAAATTTGGCATGTTTGGTGCTGTAACCACTTCCCAGAGAAGCCTGTTTCAGCACTATGACACCATTTCTAGGCTATAAATCACCTTTGGAAGGTCATGACCATCAGGAGAGATGCCTGAGGATTGGAAAAAAAAAAAAAAAAACAAACCAAATGTTGCCCCAGTCTTCAAAAAGAGATAGAAGGATGGCACAGGGAGTTAGAGGCTATCAGTCTCACATTTGTTCTCGGAAAGGTGATGTAATGGCACATCCTGGAGGCCATCTCTAAGCATTTGGTAGACAAGATTATCAGGAATATTCAGCATGGATTCACCAAAATCAAATCACAGAATCATTTAGGTTGGAAAAGACCTCCAAGGTCATCAAGCCCAAACTTTGATGGATTACCACCTTATTAAATAGACCGTAGCACTGAGTGCCACATCCAGTTGTTCCTTGAACCTCCAGGGATGTTGACTCCACCACCTACCTGAGCAGTTTGTTCCAAAGGTTAACAATCCTTTACAAAAATCATGGAAAACATGCTCAAACAACCTGACTGTGCTCTAGGAAGGGACAGCTGACTGAATTGATAAGAGGAGAGCAGTCGATGTTGTTTTCCTGGATTTCTGCAAGCATTTCAACTCTATTTCCCATGATATCCTTACATGCAAGGTCAGCAGATGCAGGCTGGAGAGTGAGGTGGATTGAGAAATGATAGAATTCTGGGTGATTAGAGGAGTGGTGATCAGTGGCACAAGTCAGAAGTGGCAGAAGAGTCTATTTGAAGACCTGTCACAGGTGATGCCTCCTTAGGTTTAATACTGGACCCAGCATTGTTTAACTTATCCATCAATGACTTGGGTGGAGAGTAGATGCCTCCTTAACGAGTTCACTGATGACACAAAGCTGGGGGGAGTGGCAAAAGCTGTCTGAGAACAGTCCTGGACAGCATGGTCACAGTGACTCTGCTTTAGGAGTGGTTGGGCAATGCAATGACCAGTACTGCCGACAATCTCAGCCGTTCTGTGAACAGTTCTGCTTTAATTCTCTGAGCATTCACAAACAGAATTTGTGTTTCAGGTCCTTACATGGTATTTGATGACGGGTAAGCACAAAATACCATTAGCTAACCCATTTTTATGAACTTATATATACGTCATGTAAAGTTCTGTGAAAAATTCTGGGGTTTAGTGTTCTTCTACTCACTCTAAGTTGTAAAGACACATCTCAGATTTTGACTCCATAAAGATTTACGCATCCTGTTTGATAGAAACAGGTTTATAGATGGAATAAACTCATACAGAGACTTCTGAATATGGCTATGAGAAGGTGACCCTAACTCAGCAATGATCTTGAAACAGCAGAGCTTTTCTAAGTAAGCAGAATTCTAGGCCTCATTCCTACTTTTCTTATTTTTCTGTGTGATGTCATTTATGTGAATGGTAGCAACCCTGGATTTTTGCATCCTTCTTCAAGTCAGACACCTAAATTTTGTGGAAAGGTAAATGGGACAAGTGCATACTGAAGTCCTTCATGGAGAAAGAATACTGAGGATGTCTGTTTAACAAATCATTGTGGGATAACTGGTAATGCCAAAGTATTTGCATATCCTTTTTAAAAAAGTTTAGGGCAGGTATTATACATTAAGCATTAAGCACCAAGATCCTTTGGTATTCAGCATGTTTATGTCTAGCTAGTACTTGACTTTGCCGTATTCCACGTTACCTGAATGTGTTTTAATTTCACTTCATTGTTAGCAGCAGCTCTTTTTAGAAAAATACATTAAAAAACCCTTAAAAACTCAGTAAGAATTATTCACCTATTTGCTCTTGGGACTTATGGAAAAACTTCTAGCCTTCATTAGCAAAATCAGTTCTACAAGGCAGATCTTCAAAAAAAAAGTCTTAAAATAAAAAACCTGTTTCTGCAATTTGTGTCAGTAAGTTAAACACACAATATTTTATGCTAAGAGTGATTCCTACTTCTGTTCATTAATTTTACAGTTTTGCTAATATTTCTGTTTTGACATCTGAGATTTTTACATATTTTTTTGAAGTCTAATAAATATTGCTTTAGTAAAAGGCTTTACAGGATTCCACTAATTGTGAATTGTAAAAAGAAGAACCTTTGCAGAGTGAAGAAACTGATCATTTTTCAGAAATACTTTTGGTTCTTGTAGTTTGAGAACATCCCTCCTGCCTTCTGAAATATCCGCAAAATTTTTCAGCAGAGTGGACAATCTTTTCTTTTTAATGAATCAGAGTGATGAGTATTTCAATATTTCTGTTTTTATTTTTCTCAAACTGAGCTTTAGAGCTCTCTAAGATCACAGAATCACAGACTCACAGAATCATATATGTTGGAAAAGGCCTCTGAGATCATCAGGTCCAATCTCTGACAGATGACCACCTTGCCAATTAGATCATGGCACTAAGTGCTGTGTCCAGTAATTTCTTGAACACCTCCAGGGACAGTACTCCATCACCTCCGTGAGCATTCAAATGTTTANAATGCCCTGCCCCATGACTCATGGATAACTCCCTCTGGGAGCCATTTCTGTTTAACGGGCAATCAAGGACCCACTGCATGACTCATGGAATGACATCAGCCCATTGTGAGATGCTCTGCCCAGGGGGAGGAGCCAAGCATTCCCACCTGGATATAATCTGGGGTTTGGGACAAAATGAGCAGCCTTTACCCACTGGTTTCCAGAGGACAAGAGGTACCAAAGCTTTCTACAGAATTGCCACTTCAGCCAGACCACTTCATCTGGACTGCTACCACCACCCTAACTAGCAGGGTGTCAGGTTGTATTGTGACTCTGTCAGTGTTTTCTCTTTGGTACTAGTGCATGTATTTTACTTTTTCCTAAAATATTGTATTCCTGACTTGGAGTCTCACTGGTTTTGTTTTCAAACCAGCACATATCCTAAATCATTTGCAGGATGTAAAGTTCAGCAAGTACTAAAAGCAAGCAGGAGAAAAGAATTATTGAATGGAGTCACAGAACTGTTACAATTTAGAAGACTTCTGTGAGGAAGAAACTCCACAAATTCTTTTAAACAAATAAACAAACAGACGAAAACACCCCACAAAGCAAATCAAGCGAAACAACAATTCCCCCCTCACACCCTACTCAGGTTTTAAAATTAGGAATTTTTTTTCAGAAAGAAATATGTAGGTGTGTCCAAGTAGCATTCCCTGGGGAATCTTCAACAAATGCTATTTGTTATATAGTTCATAAATGAACATGATAATTAAATATATCAAAAGCAATGTATTTGAAAGATGCAACTAAGAGCTGAAAAGTATAGAAGAAGACAGGAAAGCAATAATTATGGAAATAATTTTCCATATTGCGGGAATTTCTCTATTAAGGAAAATATTTTGTTTGCTGGAGGAAGTTGCTTACATTATACTTTCTAGCATTTGAAGATTGAAAACTTGGCACTGTGCTTCCAGACCAAAACCACATCATCTCCAAAGACAGGAAATCAGGTACTACTCAGGTTGAACAGAATAAAGTCAGTGTTTTCTTTTTCTCTTCATCCTTTTATGTCTGTTTAAATTCCTGTTGCTTGAGAGGTTATAGTTCAAAAAATAAGGTGCTGATTCAGTGCTATAACATAGTAAAACAGAGAGAGTAATGAGGTCCACTGTCTCCATTAGTGGAAGCAAGTGTAACTGAGATGATCTGACTTCGTTAGCCATCAGGACACAGCTGACGTACAGTTGGTAAAATCTTGTAGCTAAGAAATAAATATCTGCTTAGACAAGCAAGACAAAAAAGACAAAAAGATATCTTTCTAGTGGTCTGCTTTACAAGTTGTCTTGTAAGCTGCAATGATTTTCTGTTAGTAAAAATGACTTTGCAAACTTGAGATTGTGTAAGTTATAATCCTATCTTTATGGTCATAACTTTAAATTATGGTCCTAACTCCAGGTTAGGAGCAAGGCAAGGGATTCATTGCAACCCAGATCTATAAGAATTGAATATTTAAATAGATCAAAGATCTTTTCAGAGGAAAAGTGTGAGCAGATATAAACACCTGATAAAACAGGAGAGAGACAGGCACTCAGAAAAGGAACACTTAGTCTGAGACCAGAGCTTGTTGTCCCAAATAAAGCAGTAAATTCTTAGAAATAATCCCAGAAACACTTTCTATTACAGTCTATATACCAAAGCCTTTGGAAAGAGAAAAGCCAAGCTGTTTAGTTGCAGGGCTTGCAGGTTGCAAACAAAAAATTTTAGTGGCTATTGGTGTTCTAGTCAGGAATAAAGAAATGGATTGTAACAAAAACTATCGTGGTAACATTCCAACTTCAGTGAAGAAATCATTAAAACAAATGCATAAATTCATGTTTCTCAGCAGTACCAAGAGACAAAATAGGGTGGTAAAAACAAAAGCCAAAAATTTTCAGTGGTTTGGCATTCACAAGTTGGATGGTTTGGCATTCACAAGCTGGATGGTAAGTGTGTTATCCCAAAGGCACTCGGTGGCTGCTGTATTTCCATGGTTTCTTATGCCCTGTACCAGAGAAGCAAAACATCATAATCCTGGTACCCACTGCAAATCAAATGCTAAAAAGGACTGAGATATTAAATATTGGCCTACTCTTGGTTATGAGTTTTGTGCAAGCAGTGGGAAGTTTTCTAGGCAACGCCTGTATGATCTGTGTGCCCTGTATACCTTTCTCAGTTATATTCTGCTTAATGGATTATTAATGATCTTCCCTCTCTTCACCTTCTATATGTATGGAACAGGAGATATTAAGAACAGATGTTGATAAAATATACTCAAATACTGATAAAAGATACTCAAAGAAACACACAGACTATTAATACCATGACCTTATTAAAGAAATTATGTGTAAAAGACAGTACCTGCAAGAAACACTAAAATCTACAGAGACAAAGGAGTAGGAAAGAGAAATTACTGCCTCTGGATGTCAAAGAAATAACAGTAGGATAAAGAGATTATCAAAACCATATAGGCAAAAATTAACTGGTCTAATAAACTAAGTTTTCAGAGTCCCATATGGATGTGCAAAATCAAACTCATGTCCAATACCTGTTATGGGGCTGTGTTTTATATTTTTGCTGAAAACAATCCTTTGTGGCACCCAATGTGGGGCTTACAGCTTCAAGATAATGACAGGTGTGGTTGGGGTGTGCTAAGTTGAATTTATGTCTATCATTGCTGTTTATTAGTAAACCAGCAAGCTCCTGTGCTTGCCATGGGGCTCACCTGCCTGGTTGTATATTGGACTCTCGTGCTTGTTAGCAGCTGCTTTTTGCTTTCTCCAGTCACTGCAGCGCTGTGCTGCTGACCACCTCCCTCTGCTGTGCCTGGGAGCACTCTGATAACAGCCCCGGCAATGTGCCTGGGCTAGCAGGTGGCCAGGGCATCGCTGCCGTACCCATGCTGCTCTCCCTGTGCTGCTGCACTGAACAGGCTGCTACTCCAGTGTGAATTTGAGTTGAGGAGGCTGTGACCAGTGAGTGAGTCCACAGTGGAGCAGGACACCTGGAAACATCTGTGGCTGTGGACAAGTCCGTACCAGAGCAGGCACACTTCAAAACACCACAAAGTGGCCATAATTATTCAGATCTGGTAGCAGGTATAGCTTTGAAATGATTCTGGCTCAATGGTAGGTCCATACTGAAGAAGGCATACCTCAAAATATCTGTGGCTATGGATGTCGATGCTGCATCGGACACACAAGAAGCATCAGTGGTGGAGATAGTAGTGGATATACCTTTAAGTTATTGCAATCTATGGTTTGACTTGCATATTATACAAACTGCTGATAGAAACAACCTGAATCAGTAGAGGAGAAGCCTTGCAAGAACCAGTGCAAGTGCATCAGTGACCTCACCTGAGCTGGCTTTGGTGCCCAGTAAGTCAACTTGACACCACTTCTCCTGTCCTGAGTGACCACCATAAGAGACGAGGCCTGAAGTCATGGCCTAAATTTACTCAATGGATGTTTTGTTGACACTTATGGATATTTATGAATGTTTTATTGATATGTCAAGGGAATGGTCCACAGATTACGAGAATGATATCTGTGTATTATACCAAAGAATGGGAAGGAAGTGATGGTCATTGGATAGTTTGGGATATGAGGATGATGTAAGTGGTGTAAAATCAGGGGTGAAGAATGTGTTGGTTTTGGCTGAGATAAAGTTAATTTTCTCCATGGCTAGATCCATAGCTAGCATGGATCTAGGGGTTTGGTTTGCGCTGGAAACAGTGTTGATAACATAGGATGGTTTCATTACTGCTGAGCAGAGATTACACAGAGCCAAGGCTTTTTCTGCTTCTCACTCCACCCCAGCAGTGAGGAGACTGAAGATGCATAAATTGTTGGAAGGGGACACACAAGGAATGGCTGACCTCAACTGACGCAAGAGATGTCACAGAATCATAGAATCATTAAGGTTGGAAAAGGCCTCCAAGATCAAATCCAAACATTAACCTAGTATATTTATAGTTCATATATTTATATATAGTTCATATTCACCACTGAAGCACAGCCCAGATCCCACATCCATGAATTTCTTTTTAACCCTTGCAGGGATGATGAGTCCATCAATTCCCTGGGCAATGCCTGATCATCATTTCAGTGAAGAATAAGTAGGCCCAAAGGACATCATCCCTCATGTTCGTAAGTCATCTTTAGTAGCACTCTAGAACTCAAATATCCCAGTAATGTACTACTATGACCGTCAATACTGTAGGCTTTGGAAGCATGCAAGTGCTCTAAGCTTTCCACTATTCTTTCATGTTTCATTTCTTTCCTACATCACTTATCCATTTACTTTTCTCAGTAATATAAGACTTCTGAAGACAATTTCTTTCCTCTTACAGAATGACATTTTATTTTACAGAGGAGCTAAATGTCTGATCTTTGCATGTTTATCCTATTTTCTCTCAGCAACTTAAATTTCTTAAATATAATCTTTAGTCATGCATGCTCCAGTTCATCAACAGAGCCTTTGGTTCTCACAAGTATTCAAACTACAATAGCTTTGTAGTTTCAAATAAGGCATGTGTATGACTAAGAGGTTATAGAAAACCACTGCAATGTAATTAGAAGGACAGCAACTACAAGTCTGGTTGAACACAGAGATTAAGGAAAATTGAAGATACAAATAGATGTTCCAAAGACCAAGTAGTCATTTATTGTAAAAAGATAATTGCGTGTGTTCCCTTTCTGTTCAGTGCACTCAAACATTAAGGATAGGTAAAGGTTTTAAGTACTGGCGAATAATCAGGAATCACATCTAAAGTCATTGTGACTGTGTCGCAGGGAGAAAGCAATATTTTATCAAATCCAGTCTGATATCTTGTAGCAATTTTCAACTTTTGTGCTTTTGTTTGCATTCTTACATGAATCCTTTTTCTCACAACAATTGAAATAACTTTACCTTTGTTTTCTCCACTGGTAGCAGTTATTCATGAGTAAGATTATCTGGGACACGGTTATGAGGGTATACAACACACATTCTTATTTCAAAGCAAAATGCTCTTTGAGGTATCAGCAGTGTAAATGAGTCAGCAAATAAACTTCTGCTGTTTACTCCAAGCTTTAGGACAGCAAAGCTGTGTTTTTGCAGGTAAAAGGTACATATCTCTGAATACTTGAATTGTTATCTTGTCACAAAGGGAATACATGCCAGAAGATCAAATGGAAAATCTGGAAAAAAGCTTAAGATAATCTACAAAATTTAAAAAATTCATTCACTTTGCCCTTTTCTTCACAAATAAGGATGGACAATACCTGCAAAATCCTAAGTGCACAGCTTTCATAATTAAACTTAAAAATAGAAAAAATTCAATTTAATGCAAATTATTAATCCAATAGTAATAAAAAAGGAAGAAGGTGAGTGCATAGGATTAGTTTTTGTTGTGGATTTTGCATAGTTTTCAGAAATATATCTTTCCTTTATCATTCTTGTTTTGAAAGCATATATTTTGAAATTTCAATGAATTATGTATTCTACTTCTCTTAAATGGACTTGGGGGGAAAAAAGTGCTTTGAGAGGCAAAGAGTGGAAACTATTCCTTTAAAACAGAAAATCTGAACATATCACATGGGCAAAAGGGAAATAATTACAGAAAATCTAACTCCCTCATGCCTAGCCAATATGCCTGAACACACACGGACTATTCATCTGAAATTAGAATTGCACTCCACAGAGCAAGAAACAAAACTCACCAAAGGATCAGTAAAGTTGTTTTGTATCCATGGGGCCAAGAAACAGTGCTTAGCTAAGCAAGACCTAAGCCTTGAAACCAAAGTTAGGTCACAGCGTCAGGAAAGAAGCAGAAAATATAACAAAACTTAATGAAAGGAGAAGGTAATCATTTGCAGAAATGTACTGGCAAAATAATTTGTGAAATGGGCTACCCCTAAGGGAAGAGTCTAGCTTTTCAATTGGTCTCAGAACATTTCACATTTCTATTGAGTCTCTGAAGCTCACAATTCTGTTCTCTAGGAAGAAACTCCTTATTCTAGGTGACAAAACAATGGGAAAACATTGAAGAAGCAATACGGGAGCCACTGAAAAACTATACCCATATTTTAGCCATTTCTGTGTTTCTTCATATCCTTGAGGGAATTTGATCCCGATCCTTCAATTCCTACAGCTCAACTTACTTTTTCAGTCATGTTGTCTTAGATAAGAAGGATTTGAAACAGCTGCTCTTTAAAAATCTTCATTCTGTGGCCCAATAGTTTGTCTCCCAAACTGAGAAAACTGTCTGACCAGAATACATCTCTATATATTGGATTATGAAATCTATTTGATATTCATAAAGTATGTCTATAAAAGTTTATTCAAGTAATTTTACCTACTGTGAGCCTGAAAATCAGGTCTATCAGCCTATGCTGGCATTCTTGTTATGTCCAACTGAGCTTCACTCTCATAAGGTTTTCATACCATCCACATTGTCAGCAGTGAGAATTTAGCATTATCAAAGATCAAGACACTGAGTTTTCCTAAAAACATTAACATAAATTGCATCTCCTAGAAAAAAATTAACGTAAAAAAGGACCAAAATACCCCAACCCCACAGTTTTCCTAAAAAACATTACCTATTTACCATTTTGCCACCTAGTACCACGCTTCCCGGTGGCAAGCAGTTATCTTCTAAATCTGTGAATTTCTAACATGTACAGCAATAATGAAGATGCTAAAGGAAAAAAATCTTTATGACATAGATGAGTAATGCAGAACAGTATTATATCAAGCACAAATGCTATATTTCTGAAATATTTCAAGACTCCTAAGGATCTATAATTCTCAAATTAAAAGAAAAGATAAAAAGTTGTGTAAACATTATACACCTACAGCCTAATAGCCAGTTTTCAGAAATTGAAAAGAACACTTACTAACAACCCTTTCTGCAGTGGGAAACAAAGTATTTCATTTGGACTGTCTGTTTCTTTTTCTATTTTAAGTTGATTTTTACCTTCCTGAAAAAATATTTTTCTACGAAGCTATTGAAATGAGTTCATTACTCCTGTCAGTATGACTGCAATCATATTTAGAACATAAGAAATTATTTACTTTTTCATATTTCTGTTTGATTGTTTGTTGTGAAAAGTTAGGTTTGAACAACGAGTCACTCATTTTCATAAATGTCAGTTTTGTGTTTAAGTTAAGGTTGTCCCATATCATTTTCCCCATGTATAATTTCAATTTTTAAGAATTGCTGTTGTGGGTAAACCCCAGTGGGCATCTAAGCACCCCAAAGCCACTCAGTCATGTCTCCCCCCATATCAGTAAGGAAAAGGAAAGGAAGTAATTCAATATAAAATAAACAAACTAGCATGTTATGACAAAAATAAATTCTATGTTATAAACAAAATTCTCTTATGGAGAAAAATAATTCTTTGCTAGCCAGATCCACTGCAGTGTTACAATCAGGTATTAAGTCATTAATTCCTCTACCCGACCTTGCATGATGGAGAAAAAACTTTTCCGGTGCAGGATGAAAGTTAACACTGTGTGAAATTTTACAGGCTTAAAAAAAAATACAACAGTCTCAAAAAAAAAATACTGTACAAAAAAAAGCTATGGAATAACACATGTATTCTTTTTCTTGCTTACTAGTTTAACATATATTTTATGACATCATATGACAGTGAGTACTCCTGCTGTGAGCTGGGGTCAGCTGCCTCAGTTGCATCCCCTGCCAACCTCCAATATCTTTCCAGCCTTATTGCTGTGGGTGAAGAGTGTGGGAAAATAAAATTTCAATGCTATGCATGCACAATTCACCAATAACAAATACTTTATTTTGTTACCAACACTGTTTCAATCACAATACAGGTACCATACAGGCTGCTATGAAGAAAATTAGCTCTATCTCAGCCAGGTATGATAGAGATTTGAAGGAAAAATAAAATCTTAGAAGGAAAAGTCCACACAATTTTATGATATTCTTATGTACTTAAGACTCAACATCCATAACAAAGTGCCCTTGACATTTAAAGACATTACTCTGAAATATGGATTAATTTTGCAAGGTCTTCTATAAGCATTATAGCAACGAGTTGCCCCTAGCAACCATGTGTCTTCTAGGTCTTCATCTTAATACTGCAGTACAAAGAAACAAAAAGTCAGTGCTAGAAAGCCATGTCTTCACAAAGAGGGAAGACTATCACTGAACTGAAGTTTTAATCTTGCAGCGACTTTATTTCTACAATACTCTTTGTGTGCTGTCATGCCTTTCAACTTTAAACAAATACAAAAACTGATACACTTTGCCCTTTTCTTCACATATAAGGCTTCAGTCCTAAATATTTTTTATTATTAAAAATGGGGGAAAACATTAATTGGAAACGGACAATATAATTATCATAATTTAAACTCCTTCATCACCAGGTACTCTGCATGTCTGGTATTTTGAGTATTTTTGCTAGTGAGAAACAACATCCTTAGTACTTTCAGGAGATATTATTCTAATTAGAGTAAATGTTTTGTGGCATTAGGTCTTACATGGAATTTTAGGTGCATGATAACAAGCCATTTTGTTTTTCCTTTTTTCCCCAGTTAATAAAAAGATCACTATCATAAGGACCTTCAGTATCTTTGCAAAACCAAGGTGCTTTTAAAAAAACAACCAGAAAAATCTGTGTAGAAAAAAAATGTAAAAATTGGAATATTGAGTATAGTTCTGTTTCTAGGTGCTCTATTTAAGCTATCACATATTTTGTAAGCCTTAGAGTGCTTGTTATGGAGTGGGGCTGGGTGCCCCACTTAAATTGCTTAAATTGCTTCAAGGAATAATTTCATCATGAGAAGATACAGTAACATTATTAAACCACACAGAGAAATAGGTACAGGTAGAAAAGTCCATTCAGAAACTAACCCTGGACATCTCCAAATTAAAGTCTGCTTCTTAGTATTAATTTCTAAGTTTTCTGTATAATTGTATTCAAAAGAGAAATTTTAGAAATTTTAGAATATTAAGTAATTTTATAAATTTTTGGATGAGGGGGTCACAGTCTTGATCCAAATAAATCTAACAGTGCTTTCATGGGTAAAAAGCTATAATATCCATAAGTTTTAAACCAACAGCAAAACCCTGAACAGAACTTGGTCAAGGAGCTGACATAAGAAAATCTTGTTTTGAACAGTGCAATGCCTTTGCAAGCCTGCATAATATTAGAATCAAAAGTATTTTTAGTACTTCAGATTCACACTATGATTAAATAATATCCAAATCTGAATATTAATAATACATGAGAAATTTTAGAGCTGTATGGGATTCTCTCCTTTGAAGTATATTTATATTTGCTGCCTCCACAGCAGCTATGAAATACTTTAGTTTCTCAGTGAGTAACATATCCTTTTCACATCTGAAAAAGAAATGTTTCAGATGTGCAATTTTTCGTGGGTTTTTCCTCTTTATGTTGATATTTGTGTTCATGAAAGGTAACTATTTCTTCTCAAATACAGGCTAAGTCTAATGGCAATTATCCAGAACAACTGTTTCTTGACGTATGCTTGTCAGTAAAGTTCAGAACCCAGGGCATCTAGAAACAACTTCTCAAACACTCTGATTGCAAATCTGACTCAACAAAACAAAGCAAAATCAACCTGCATGCAAGACAGTAATGCAACAAATCTCAGCACACACACATAACTTCCAACGATGCCAAAACACAAATTGGGGCAATATAATAATCCAAACACAGAATACTGTTCATTGTTGTATGATTGATGTGAACAAAACAATGATACATTGGACAACTTCTTTAACATGGTGGTTTGTTTTGTTTTTGTTTTTTTTTTTCTTTTAATCACTGTAGAGGTGAAAAAGTTAGCTCTCTTACAACTGACAAGATCTTGGAGTAAGGCACCCATACTGTTATAACACTATTATGTCACTATTCATTGTAATAGCACAGTATCTTTGATCACATTTAACCCTGCTTTTGAACGCATTCTGCGTTTATGAAATGTGATTTGCTCACATAGAAAAAAAATAGTTCAAAAGTACATCCTGAAGAAAAAAAAAAATTAATACCATAATTTTGCAAAACTGTCATGCATCTCCTGCTTTTATTCCCATTACAATCCCATTATTTCTGTAGACTTTTCTTAAACATTTTAAGCTGTTTCCTTCCAAGGGAAGACTGATTCTTTTAAAGCATACATTATCTGTTCAGGAAATGAGTCTAAAAAAAAGACCAATACAAATTATAAAAATAGCAATGTTATTTCTGGCTATCAGCAAAGGAGAGCTTCTGTCAAACATTTTTCCACTAAGGAAGAATCTATTTATTAAGTAATAATAATATTAATTAATAACCTCCCAAGCAAACTGTACTTTTTCTCTAAGTCTATTATTGCCTTCTACCTTCAAACAGAGATCAAATTAAACAACTAAATTATTCTAAACCATAATTTTCAGATATGTTGTGCTTCTTCACTACAGATAAAGTGTCAGCAATATAATATAGGCTACTAATATATATGTATGGAAGCTCTGGTGATCAGTTCCAAAAGAAATTATCATACTGCAGAAAAATGCTAAAAGCAAATAGAAGATCAAAAAAAGTAAACAAAATCCAAAAAATCCATGTGTCCTGCTGACTCTGGACATGCCTTTGACAGTGAGCATATGAATAAATGGATTGCGCAAGCACCTTGATAAGACCAAGTACAGTGATACAGTCAAGTACACAAGTTCAAATGCAAACAATGTTTCTGTCTTTCATTTATTAGTTACTTTTATTTCAGTTTTATGTTTCTACAATAGATTTGTACACTTAAAAGCCTATATATTTAGTGTCTTTTGCATAAATATACAAATATTTATTGTATTGTCTCTAATGACATTTATTGCAGTCACAATTCATGAATTTCTAGAAGACTTGTAGCCTAAGGACTCAGCTTTTTCCCAAAGGGCAAACAAAAGTAAAAGCTTATCTGAATACTGACAGAATTTCCATTGTTTTTCAGATATCAATTTGAGTAGTAATTTAAGAAATAATATTTTCAAGAAAAAAAAAAACTAATTCACATCACTACATAAAAGGAAATCCATTTTGGAAATTTGAGGTAAGCCATTGAGTAATTGAAAGCAAATACTATATTTCTTTTTGTAAGGAGGACTATGAATTTTTATTTTTAATTATCTTTCTCCACTTTCTTTCCCTTTCTTTTCTGACCTTCTCCCATCCTTTGTCCTAACTCTGTCCTAATCAGAGTCTCATTGATGATTTATCCTGTATTACTCCTCTACCAGAGTATACCAGAGTATCCTTTACACTTTTTTCTTTTTTGCATATCTAATTGTTTTCTGCTGATGTCTTTTTGTATCAAAAGAGAAGGGAACTGCAGGTGTCGACAGTAATACTTACCTAAAGTGTAATTCACTTTTTACTGCTCTGTAGAGGTTAGGGAACAGATGTTGTGAGTTGTTATGTTAGCCTAGGTACTTTATTAATTATTATGCTTAATAAAAAATGAACTATACTAACTAAAATAATGTTCTGTTTCTTTAGGGAGTAGTCAGTGCATTAGTGTATGTTCTGATAGGAAGACATACACAAATGCTCACTGAAGACATGCAGATCTTTTTTCTTTCAGGAAGCAGCATGATGTGTTTTACAGTGCAAAAATCCACCACAAAATTGATGAGTCCTAGCACTTCTATTATTGCACAATTTACTGGGACTTGATTAATTTCCTCCTGGACAGACTTGTTAAACCTTTTCTATCACAAGCTTCCTTTGAACAAATACTTCTAATCCTGTTGCTGTAACAATGTGGACATGTGGTGAATATTCAGCAATTATAAAAGTATCTCTTCTGAAATCATAATGCTTTGGAAATTATTTCAAGAATACGCTAATTTGTCTTTCCTCTGCCTGAATCCAGCAAGACTTTTAGACTTTTTTTATGCCATTGGAGAGGTGGTCACATTTTAATAGAAATGTGCAAGAAGACCTGGTATCTGAGTCAGGATCAAAGCTTAGGAGTATTTGAAATTTGTAACTATTGATGAATGGTGACTCATATTAAGTTATTCTTCTTCTCTGGAGCAGCTTCACAAGTCACAGAGGTTTGTCATCTCCACATGGCACTGACTGCATAGTGCAGAAAGCTTCCAAACAACCACGCATGATGACCTGTGTATATCCAAGCAGTTCATTTGCCTGTGGGCTTTGCATCCTGGAACAATTAAAAAATCTCCAGTAACAGATGCTAAGGAAACCTAATAGCTCTAAAACTGTGCAAAATATTACTGTGTTTTCCCCTTTAGATAGCTAAATAGTCCAGTTATTTTGTTTTGACATCGCTGCCGCTCAAAATCTCAGGATTCATAAATTCAACTTCTGCA
Organism: Phainopepla nitens; assembly: GCA_013400175.1. NCBI lineage: Eukaryota > Metazoa > Chordata > Aves > Passeriformes > Bombycillidae > Phainopepla > Phainopepla nitens. The sequence goes on along the minus strand of VXBQ01006200.1, from coordinate 62,301 downwards.
TGTGATTTTTCCTGTCTTTCACATCCCAGAAACTGGGAGAGGGATTATATGGTGGGCAGGATGGTTTAAATGCAGAAGATAGTCCCATGCTGCCAGTATCTGGTGGTTTCAACCAGCATAGTCTGATGCAGTTCCTTGGAAAGTGGTGCACATCAGTGCTACATTACCATGAGTGGCCTACACTTTCCACAAGTACAAAAAAAACTTCACAAAGCATACTACTATAAAAACTTCAAACCTCATTGAACAGAAATCTCATGCTGTATAAAATCCAACTCTTCAAAAGACTGTGATACTATCCTTAGGGCATAGCACAAAAGGGAGAAATACTGACGTGTTTGTGGGTCTTAAACATTTCTTTTGTCTATTTATTACTGACTTCATCAAATGGCAAACTTTGCTATACATAAAGCGCTGCTTAGTTTAAAGTCTCAGATTCCAACTGAAATGCACCCTAAAAGCATCAGAGGAACTTGATTCTGGTTTTAGGACTAATTTAGATAATAGTTTTCTCTCTAGTTCACATAACCTTGGGAAATTATTTCTTCAATAAATTTAAAAAAAATTAATTCATATTTTATGGAGCCCATATCTCTGGAAAATAAATTGGTTTTAATGGGTTTTCAGCCAAACCCCAAGCCATTTTCATTTGTGGGGACTGCTGACCCATATGTTCTTCAAACCCAATTCCATCCCCCTGTCCCCACCCCGTTGTAAATATCCATGAAAAGGAACAAATTTCTTTTTCCCAGGATTGAAGTACACCATCATTTATTCCATAACTGACACACCAATTACATTGCTTAGCATTGTAAGTGCTACTTAAAAAGTATAGTCCTCCCAGGTATCATGGTTAAAATATGTCTTCTCCTTTTTTATCATGTATTTTGCAGGTACATCCTTCTGTTGTATTCCTTTTAACACTGAATTCTCTCCCTACACACACACACACCCNCCTGAACTGGAGAGTTTTTGGACTCTCCCTCACTGGAGTTATGTAGGAACTGTCTGGACACAAATGTTATGTAGTGTGCTCTAGGATGATCCTGCTTGAGCAGACCAGGGAGGTTGGACCAGATGACTCACTGTGGTCTACCTGGTCCATCACTTCCGACCTGGCCCATTCTGTGATTTTGTGAAAGGCACAATTATCAACTGGTGTTAGCTAAGCAACATTCAATTTGCCATGTGTAGTCCTGGGTGGATTTGTCCCTGACTAGCCATAGTCTGTAGGAACAGGTATATGAAAATCATGAGCCAGACAAACCAAAATTTAGTAACAACAACTATCCTTCAAGACTAAATATTTCTTACCAGTTCTGTGGAAAAAAAAATAAACTGGGGCATCTCTGTCATTTTGTTTATTCTGATTTTTTTTTTTCTTGAAAACCCAGTATTTCTATGCCAACTTGTTTTCATTCTACCGTATATTTCTGGCATAAAAATCAGTCTTCAGTACAATTGTGAAAACTAAAGCGAGTCCAGAAGTTGGAATCAAAACCCTATAGAAACACAGTATGCTTGTAATGAGTGGAAAAAATCTATAATTTCCTTATGAAAAATATTTAAGTTATGCTTTGTCCTCTAGCTACCCAGAGTCAGACCTAAATTTGTACTTATTTGCTCAAAGCTTAGACATCATTTCAGGTTCCCTTCTGCACTTAAGATACCCTTGTATATAGTAACTTTTCGAAACTTAACTGTTGTGAGATATAAGAAGAAATTTCTTTTGTCTCAAATCTGTCAAATCACTAAGAAGCTGAAAAAAAATAGTTTTTAAAGTTTTCTGGCATTATTTTTTGAAATAAACTGGAGGCTCCTGAGTGACTGCAGTACCATTGAAAAAGCTTAATTTTACCTTTTCCTAGAAGGGCAACATAATTCAGCCTTTGTCCTTCGTACTTTCTGTAACTAATAGGAAAGAAAATTGGTTATTTCCACATAGAAAACAGATTGTTTTAAAGTAAGAAAAAGGTTGCTTAAAAGAAGGGATGTCATTTTGCCGGAAGAATTATTAAAGCAGTAGCCAGTGTTGTTACCCTAGTAGAACAGGATGGAAGCATCCTAGTCACAGATTTGCTAGTGAAAGGAAAAGACAAATTGCTTTCTTCTGAGATTTGCACATTTTGTTGAGGGAGATGACACATTCTCTGCTTTATTGATCTTTGTCCATCTTCCAGGGTCTTTTCTTGACTGGCAGATAATGTACTCTTTCTTCATCCCTGAAAATAAATGATTGACTGCACTGCTTGGTCACTGAAAAAAAAAAAAAAAAAGACAAAAATCCTTCCTATTGAAGGGGGGTCATTGGTGCAGCAAAGAATATTAGGTTTTAATAGGGAAAAAAATACCAACATGAGTATGACTCAGTGATTTGGAAAGAAAGAGTCCTGTGTTCTGGTCCTCACTGATCCAGTTGATCATATTTCTTTTATGAAACAATTATCACATGAAAGAAAAGAACTGGGAAAAGAATTTTGCAGCCTGAATCTAGCAGTTTCACTGAAGAGTATTTTCAGCACAGTATAGGCTCTAAAAATGAGATTAACAAGAAGTATTATATTTCCTGTTTTTTTAATGAATCCCATTGTAATATCTAAAACATTGACAAATAATTTTTGCAAAAAGAATGGTGCAATAGTCTTCTTATAACAATTATCTTGACAATTGACATGTATCTCAAAAGAAAAGAATGCCAGATGATTCTTAAAAGACTTCTTCTGTCATATTTTAAAGCAAAAACAGTCAAACAACCAACCTGAAACTGGAGGAGGAGATAGGAAAAATGCAAGGACCAAGCCAAATAATTTTCTTCTTTAACCAGGTAAAAGCTAACTTGTCTCAGAACAAATTACTTTTAAATCTTTTTGATAGTTGAGCTAGCAGTGTTCAGCTATCAACACCAACAACAGGATGTTAGAGATTGAAGCTAAATTTAAATTCCTTAAATACAACACTAAAACAGAGATCCTCAGAAAACACTTAATAAAAGATAATGAGTAGTGCCTATCTAGTCTAGTAAACAGTCATAATATATTTAATAGTTCTCTGCTACAAAAGAAATGAAATTTGATATTTAATTAACCAAAGGCATTAATGTGTCATTTATTACAATGATATCATATCACTACAGAAAAGTCTCAGTAGTTTGTTTCAACATTATCTCTTAGTCTCAAAGTGACCCACAGTAACTTGCTATCTTCCAAAAGGCAGGATGAGGAAACAAATTTGACAGCAAAGTTGCTTACCAAAATGTTATTAGTTTAGACATATTTGTATACTTTTCTTTGAGATTTCTTATGTGGTGTTGGAAATCTGGGCTGCACCAAGCAGAGAGAGTAGAAATGCTTAGAAAAGGCAATTTAAAAATATCAGTCTGTTGGTTACTGGGAGGTTTAAGAATAAAAACTTTATTGCAAAATGGGACTCATTACAAATACTGCAATTCCCTTAAATGGCTTTTGTAATGTTGTTAGCCTGGCTTTACAAGGTGTTAGGACAACATGCAACCATAGAGAAAGTCAAATGTTATGTATCTACCTTCATGAAATGGATTCAGAATTCCTCACTACAGATCCTAAATTTCAATGCATAGCTTTTCTAAAGGATGCTGTCAAAACACAGTGAGTAGAGGGGAAAAAAAACTGTAATGCGTTTGTAAAGAATGGTACGTGTGATTTCTTTAATCTTAAAATATGCTTTAAAAAGATGATCATGATCTACTTTTTAAACAGGAATGAATATGTACATAAACATATATATATAAACATATATCTATAAACAAGGGAATATATATGAAGAATAACTCCAGATAAAACTCAAAAAATGGGGTATTTGAAACTTAATCCATAAGTCCATAATGTGTATATGTATATATGTAAACACATACACACAGACACACACATACGTATAGACATATATATATATGTTCTATAAAAACAGAGTAAAACAATTGTTTCTAGTACAATCAGAGACTTTTTTTATATTTTCCTGTTATCCATACATGCAACATATTCTGTGTTCTCTGACTTAACTCTAAATGGGAGAAAAAACCCAGATCCATTAGATTCAGTACAAATATCAAACACGAGCAGAATGCTCTAGGTCCCCTTTCCTGACTCTGATCCCTGTAGCTGAGGTCACACTGCAAGTCTTCATCTTGCAGAGCTCTGCTGCTGGCTTTCCTGCTACAAGAAGTTCTGTTGTGCTGTGTCACACCACTGCCAGGTCCCTTTGTCTAGTGGGTGTCAACCGCAGGCACTTTTTCCTGCCCAGATGAACTTTCCAAAGCATGAATTCTCTTCAAGTGAGAGGGAGCAGACTGAAGGATATGTAAGAAACACGGCCTGAGACCTGATGTCAGGAAAGATGGAAAAGAATCCTAGGTTGGAAGGAAGATTGAGTTGCCTTGTTGGGCTGGACTTCTCTTGTGAAGCCGTAGAGAATGGAATAAATGCTCTTGCAAAACGTAGAATGCTTTTAGGAGGATGCAAGGCTCTAGTCTTACTGGGGAGTGCTTACTGGTTTAATGGGGAAACTAGAACAGAGGAAGG
>VXBQ01006200.1:42697-57527 GCA_013400175.1 Phainopepla nitens | reverse complement strand
TTTCCTTTATACCTTATATTTGGACTAGCTCTGCTCCTTTCTTGGTCCTGTCTCACAGCAGAAATTGAGTGAAATATATTCTCATAGGTGCACTGGCACATGGCAAGTGCCAAACCCATGACATTTTTGGTTCCCTGACTGGGAATTAAAAACTGGTGAATAAAACCTTTCAAAACCCACATATAAATTTTATGACTGGAGAAGAAATCTCTAAAACAGTACTACTCATTCTTTTGGCAGTCAGAAATAGGGTCTCATGAATCAGCTGTTCTCCTTCCCAAAAGCTTATTTATGAACTGGAAATAAATGAAAAAAAAAAAGAAAAAATACATGCATATGGAAAATTGACGATATATAACAGATTCTGAAGATACACATTTACTTTGTTCTTTTTTTTGAACCATTTGTAAGTTTAACTGTGTCATTCTTAATCATAACGCACTACATTTTTGTACAAACCAGACATTTCCAATATATAAATAATAAATCATCATTTAATTACTTTCCCTTCCAGCTAACAAAAATCCTAGGGAGATCTATGGATAGTTTTTAAAAGTGAAGTGGTCCTCCTGGAATAAAAGGTGAAGAAAAACAACTCTACAAAAGGACTTATTAACAGTGAAAAATTCTGAGAGGACAGAAATGCTGAGTTATATTATTCCCCAGTCTCCTCTATTCTGAGCATATCATTTGGTAAAAGACTTAACACTTTTCTTGAAACTGAAGGGCATAGTGAATTACCATATTAATTTCCATTTAATCAACATAATTAATGTATTTATTAAATTAGTTTGAATTTAAATACTGTAGTGCAAGAATACATTAATTAAATTTAATTAGAATAATCTTATCTGGTACAATAGTTCTTACTCCTTTTCCCTTTATGTTTACTTATTGAAAACCTCTATTGTAGGATAATAAGGAGTTTATAATTGCTTGACTACATATCCCCGCCTCCATTGACACATTTTTCTGGATGCAGCCCTGTTGATTCAAATGTGAAAAAGATGTTTGTCTGTGCCTGGGAGGAGAGTGTAATCCAAGAACAGTGGGAGCTGTCAATCAAAAGTTAAAGACTGCTTCAGGAGGTCCCACCTGATCCTGAGTGCAGAGTCTGGCTGGCATAGGGACCAGTTCTGGTTTGGTCACATTGCCTTAGTCAGAGTCCCTGGTGGCAGTACAGATACTTCTGCAGACCCACACAAGTGAAGGACACCACGTCCTTGGACAAACCATCCCACATGTTTGTTTTCAAAAAACATCCAGTGCAATTCTTTCTCAAAATAAGAAAGTAGCCAAAACCAAACCCAGGGTGTGACTAAGGGTTGGGATATTTTGTCTTATGCCCATTTATATGCTTCCTGTAAGAAAACTATCCATGGCACCCACAACATGCATTTGATCTCTCTTGTATAAAATATTAATCTCTCCGCTGGATAAAGTTAAGCCTTTATAGAGCATTTTAATTTTTGGAACAAAAATAAATGAAACAAAAATATTGTAAGAAGAGAAAAAGAAAAAGTTTAATTCTCTCAGCTGGAAATGACTGTGATACCATCTCTCATCTCTAGAAGCCTGAGCAGTAAGGAGTTAATGCACTGCTCTTCCTCAAACACCAAGGAGGAAATAATGGAATCTTTTAGGTAAGAAAAGACCTCTGAGGTCAGTGAGTCCAGCCTTAGACTGATCACCACCTTTTCAACTTGATCATAGCACTAGTGCCACATCCAATAATTTCTTAAACATCTCTGGGGATGGTTACTCCATCATCCCATGCAGCCAAATATAAAGATTACAAGTCTTTCCATGAAAAAATATAGTTTCTTTTTGAAGTGTACTGATATAAAAGGCTACTTCCTCTCAATTTTCAAGTTCTGAAACAGTTTGCTTCCATAAAAATTACGATTGTTTCAGATTCTAAAGTGATACATAATGAGCTTATCTCTATCAGGCCCATGGCATCTGCACCAATTTGCATCTGCAAAGGATATTACCCTAAAAATTGAGATCTGATTGAACTTCAATGACAATATATCAGTTTACAGGTGGAAAAAAATCTGTCAGGTTTTAACAGCATTATAGAGTTGTAGAACATTCTGACTTTGAAGGACCTACAAGGATTGAAATCCAACTCCTGTCCCTGCAGAGGACATCCCCAAGAATCACTCTATGTGCCTGAGATCACTGTCCTAATGATTCTTTAACTCTGTTAGGCTTGGTGTTGTGACCACTTCCCCGGACAGCCTGTTCCAGTGCCCAACAAACCACTGGGGGAAGAACCTTTTTACGGTATCCAACTCTCCCCTGACAGAGTTTCATGACACTTCCTCAAGTCCTATCACTGGTCACCACAGAGAAGAGGTCAGGGCCTGCCCCTTCTCTCTGCCTCATGAGGAAGTTGTAACTGCAAAGAGGCTGCTCCTCAGTCTCCTCTTCTCCAGGCTGAACAGACCAAGTGACCTCAGCCACTCCCCAAAAGGCTTCCACTGTAGACTGTTCTGCATTTTAATAGTCCTCCTTTGGATACTCTCTAATTAGTTCTCAGATATCTCACCTTCTCCTTGAATTCAGTCGCTTTGTATAAATCAAACCAGTTGGCACATGAATAGTTTATGTTTCAGAGCTAAAATTTTCAGGGAGATGGGTTTGAAGTAGTAATATTTTAAATAAAAAACATAGCTAAAAATAACAACTTCAGAAAGTAGTGAAAGTGGATTTAAAATAATATGTAGACAAATGCCTCTTTGTTATTCAATATTAGTAGTGTACTTTGAATGACTACTTGTCGGAATCTCAATTATGTAACATGAAACATGAAACATCTATTGGAGATAAACAGGTTACAAACATAGATAAAAAATTACATGACGTCTGAAGTGTTTGTACTTAATTTTGATAAATCTACAATTACTTCCGTTTTTCCACCTATTCATTATGTTTAACAATCCTTTGCATGTTTGTAGTAACATCTGATTAAATGTTATTGCATATGATCAAAGTCATATTGCTGATGATGAGCCTGATTGTATAATTTGAGCTTTTGTGCATGGGAGATCCCACCAAGGCTTTTGTCTTGCTCAAACAAACATGACAGAGGCAGAAATCTAAAACAGAAGGTGTGGTCTGGGTCTATGTAGGAATTTTTGACACAGAGTTTTCAGTGAGGAACACAAAACTGTTTTGTATCATCTGGTGTGAAGTCTTTGACAGTCATTATCATGCACGTATATATTTACATATATATGATTTTTTCTGCCTTCTTCCCAGTTAGAATAATCAAGTTTAACAGAAGTTACAATGCTTATATTAATGGTATCAGAAGAAAAATTGTTGGTGACCTTTCCCACAGACCTGAAAAATCACCTTCTAGAGTTAGCACACTTTTTATAACAGTTTTATGTGCATATTTCTGTTAAATATCTTTCCTTCATTAAATTTGTTTCATCCATTTTATTCAACAAACTGCATGCTGACTGAGCAGGGTTTTTTTGGTTTTGGGGTTTTTTTAATTTAAATACATGGTTATGATGTTAGTTTTAAATCATGGATGGTAAATCCCATTTTCTGTTCTTTTAGAATTAAACAAAACAGGTGTTGTAGACATATTGATGAGGGAAGACTTAACAGACTAGTGTGCCTGAAGGCTTGTTTATTTTCCAGCTCTGTCAGGTGGGCTAAAAAAATTATTACCAGCTCATTGTGGGGGCTTGGACTAGAGGATTTTTAAAGGTCCCTTCCAATCCAACCCATTCTAGGAATATATGATGCCACATTCCCCTACAGACTGCAAGACACTGAGAAAATGCCAGTTTCATACCAAAGATGCATTGACAAACTTTACAAACTGAATAATGACTAAACTAAAGGACTGTTTCTACTTTCAATTTTTTAAAATTTTTCTGATACCAATAAAGGTTTCAGACAAATAACAGACCAATAATATCATCATGGGCATGTTCACTCACAGACTCACACACACACACATGCTTGCAACAGTCTAAATCCAGCTTACCATCCTACTGAATACAGCCACTGCTTGCTTCTCATTCTTCATGTCTGTTTTCCCTTTCAAATGTGTTCTGTGAGTATGCTAACATTCTTTTCATTATTCTTTGTTCCATTTTCTAAAATCTTTGCTTTCTTCCTTTGCCAACAAATATTTCCTTTAGAGATTACAGTCTAGTTGTCACCAGCAGCACTTCTCTCCTGGGAATGGGACAGGGTTAACATTCCTTAATGATGCTTATATACCTGCTTTATTCTTGTAATACAGCTCTGAAAAACCTATGTTAAGTCTTATGATAATACTACATTTTCAAAGTATCAGAAGATAAAAGAAACAAAACCAGATTTGCTCAAGGTTCAAGGTTGTGTATAACAAAATACGCTATCTTGCTTGGACTAAGTAATTTTACTTTGATCAGTCCCATTTCTATCTAGAGGAGTTCTGGACAAAGTAAGAGATGCATTTCAGCAAAAAATCAAAATCTATTTACTAATAAAAAATACTTTTATACAATCACTGATACTATTTTTAAAAACTCTAAATTTGTAAATCCAAGGCTAGTATTTCTTGCATCTAAAATCTGCCAGATGAGCCCTTCTACCACCTTTCCTAGCTATGTCCTGACTTGTTTGATTCTGCTTGGGGGAAGTCTTCATTGCCAGAAGCAGAATTCCTTTCCTGCATGTACACTTTCTGCTTTGTAAAAACCAAACAGAAAAATAAAAAGAAGAAACGATGAGCAGGTAATGTAAATAATAATCTTGAGAAGGCTCTGACCTAGTTAGGCTTCTACAGTTTTTCATTATTCAGTTCTAGCCAATGAAGGGGAAAACCAGTTTATAGGTCTTAATCTCCTGTATCAGTCATGCCACTTTTTAACAACTGTACTAATGAGATGCAGGGGAAGGAAGGAAGGACGGAAGGAAGGACGGAAGGAAGGAAGGCAGGAAGGACTGCAGGCAGGACGGCAGGCAGGAAGGACGGCAGGCAGGACGGCAGGCAGGAAGGACGGCAGGCAGGACGGCAGGCAGGAGGGAGGGAAGGAAGGAAGGACGGCAGGAAGGAAGGAAGGAAGGACGGCAGGAAGGAAGGAAGGAAGGAAGGAAGGACTTACTTTTAAAATTTAAAAGTTTCACTAAGGCACTACAAAGTCACCAATATTGATTAGTTATTAACTTACTTCTGAAAGTCTTATGTTCCCAAAAATTATGTAAAATATATAAATTTAAAGGGTTTTTTACACTTTGTTTATACAGTATAAACAGGTAGCGAACCACGGTTAACATCAACTATTTTGTGGTATCCCAGAATATATTGTTTATTGCTGCTAAGAGAAATCACAAATATGCAGGTCACAGAAGGTTGGATATTAATTCAAAATTAAGCTTGCATAGCATTTACTCATTCCCCTTTCACTTCTCATTTCAGTAAGAGGTAAATTTGACCTACCTTTGTGCATTGTTACAGGGTTTTTCTCTGCTTCATGGTCTGAGAAAATATGCACACCTAACTGCCAACTTCCAAGCCAGCAGACCACATCTAACAAGTCAGTTTCTGAAACTAGAGAGAAGACACAGCATCCCAATGAGAAACTGTGTCTCATCCATACCACAGCTGAGAGACAGGATAACAAGTTGGCAGCTAGGCAAGAACTTAAGAGGCTAAACTCACTGAAAGTCCATGTTTCATCAAATGGTCTATCAAAACCCTTCTCTTGAATTTGAGGGTTTTCCACTATTGTAGTTATTATTTCACTAACATCTCCTATTGCTAATTACTATGTAAATTGTCCTGATTTCTGCATATAGATATTAATGTATCATTTTCTTCTTTATTTCAATTGTCTTGTGTCTCACTCTGCAGTTTCATCACTTCTTCCCTGTCACAAGGAGTATCAGTCGAAGCTGTCACTTGTCTACTTGTAAAAGTTTAAAAGCAGTTAATTTTGCATAAAATTCTACCAGTAAAAACAAATTACTTTATGCATTCACTCAAAAATTACTGGACTCAAATCTCCAACAGTGTTTGGAATCTCAGTTCCCCTCCAGTCTTCAAACAAATTGATCTGAGTCCTTGAAAATTCCATGTAGGAGTTTAGCAAATGTAGGGAGAAGACAGCACCACAGCCCAAGTTATGTGACACAGTTACTTTCATGCACAAATCTGAACCAGTTTTATCTTCTCTCTTCAGATTGTGATCAGGAATTTTAGAACACATTTACCTAGCAAAACAGATTGACGTCTAACTGGGAGTAGTTGTTATCTCACACCATATCTGTACCTATTTCTTTCTCTCACAGAAAGTTATCTGGAGCTTTCTCCCACAGGAATGAGAGCATATATTCAGCTTTCTACAATAATGCACAAGCTTCTGCTACATAAGGGTCAAAATTAAAATAATTTCTTTCCTGTGTATGCCTTGTCTGAGAACAAGCTAAATAAACAGATCCTGCTGACTGGCAGGATTTCTTCCAAAAGGATTGCATCATTCAGTCTTGAAAAACAATGCAAAAAGTGGAAAATCAAGCTGCAAATCTGATGAGTAACAGTCATCCACTGTGAAATATGACCCTAATGACTGAAAATACTACAATTACTTTCCCTAGATTCATTTTACCTATACCACTTATTTTAAAGAGCAATCCAGATCACTTGTTAAGTGCTTTGCTCCATAATCCCACATCCTTGATTGCAGCTGACCACTGTGAGACTCCTGTAATATTCAGAGGAGACCCAGAAATCAAAACTCTTCACTAGTATCATCCCATGAAATGAATGACAGAGGCGCAGATTGTGAGTAGTTGGACCTTTTGCTCATATCAGGATATATGATCATTAAAGTCAGATGGAGGCTACTTTTCTTACAAAAGATGTGTATAATCCTGCGCCATCATGTTCTACAAGCAAATATAACATCCAGGGTATGGGATTAATTCAAGTGATTCCAGTCAGCAATTTTTGGTTTTATTCCAATGTCAATCCTTTCAAGAGTCTCCCACTGTAGCTAAGTAGAAAAATATGTCCAAATGCTCCAAACATCAGTGTGTTGGCATCACTAGTTTGTAACAGTGACTCTTCAGCAAGTCTGCTGTTTCCGTTTTGTGCCACACCAGAACTCCAGCTTTGAAATTCTTTAAGTAGTGGCAAATAACTTTATTTCTCCCACCCCCCACCCCCTCCCAGTCTATCAGCACAGGAAAATATTGAGGTTCTGATACCCTGCTATTAAAAAAGCAGAATGATGTGTCAGAATGATTTATTTCTAATGGGTTTCTGACAGCTTTTTCTGTGTTAAGATAGCTCTCACCAAAGAAAATGTGACAGTTATGTTGGCATGCTCCCTTATAATGTGTGTTATTGATAGACCTTCATTTTATTGATCTCTCAGATTGATAATCACTTTTGAGTGGCTGTAGAATGTTGCTTGAGGTGAATGGAAGATGGCACACTGGGCAAGATAAAAGATATGGCATAAGGAGGTTCTGGCTGATGATATAAATAAATTCAAGAGGCTAAAACTGTCAAAAGAAAAATATCATATGATTAATTACTCTATTATATTTGTATGGGGAGAGAAAATATGGAAGAAAACTTGGGAAGAAAAGGTTAGAAAAAACATACAGTGTTAATTCATTTACATATATTACCTTCCATTTTTTGCATGATTCATGGCATACACTAATTAAAATATATATTTCATTAATGCTGGATACAAAGACAGTATCTAAGTTTGTAAACACACAGTACCAACTACTCAGCAATTGAAAATATACATCATAAACATATGATCTGACTTATCACTTGCTTTTTGCTCATTTTCCAGAGATAGGTTTACCAAACTCATTTCAAAAGAAAAGCTTTCCAAGGAATTACACTGTATCTGTACAGTACTGTCATCATAGAAGCTCACTATTGTTTTCAAACAGTGCATGATGCATGAAGTTTATTTTAGAAATGACAGCAGACGCAATAGCGGTATATGCAAGTAATCTCTGAAAACAAAGGGTTTCATATATTTTTATTGCTGACATGTTTCTACTAATTATAGGGTTAGAAGTAGCTAAACTCTTAAATAAACTTTTAATAACTTCATCCTTTGCAGATGAAGACATTGTTTACACTTTCTGGGTGCCATATTTTTGTAGTACTGACACAGAGAGGAGGCCTGCAAGTGACTTCAAAGGCTAGGTAGATTTTAAGTCTAGCTTTTTCCTAGGGTGTATGACATGATGGATTTTTTTTTTAAACTAGAAATGCAATTCATTTTAACTTATTGAAAAAAATTTTTGATCAAGAAAAAGCATATTGAAATCAGGAAATATTTTGGGAGAACCTGTTTTGCTATTTATTTTTTGCTATATTTTTAATCTCTGAATTTCATTTGAAGGTTAAGGCAGTATCATTAAAAGTTGATACACTTGATCATAAAAATTGAATTGCTGATGCTATGCAATTATAAAATAATAATAACAGTAGATGTGTAACTTTAACTGACATAACTTTATTTTTAAGTCAATGTAGGTATGTTGATTGATGCCAGCTGTAGATTTGTGGAGACATTTCCAAGATGAATGAGAAGTCAACATGAACAGCTCTTGCAGTACTGAAGAAGTTTCTGTATTGTTACCTGGCCTTCTGACAAAATCAGCAGAGGTTTGACTCAGTTTGACTGGGGCTGTGGGACATGGGAGACAACAGTTAGCAAGCTTGTTTTGTTTTGCACTTGGATGTGTGTGGATACATGCTTTCCAGAGGATCAAAAATATGTGGGTTCATGTATGCTACAGTACAACATCAAAGGGCTGTAACACGTTATTCAGCTAACTCAGAAAATAAGCAGTCTTGCACTCAAAACTCAATGTCACTCTTACTTATTCCTGTTTTCCCTTTGGAGTCTTTAGGATGCAAACATTATACTGCACTGTGGGTGTAAAGGTCAAAACTGATTTCAAGCAATTTGCAGAGTCTTGTGTCAATCTCATGTAGCCCCCATGGAGTATGACTCAGAGATAGAGGTAACTTTAGTATACAACCCCTTTTCACTGTCAGCTACAGATTTAAACTGACTGCAAAACTTTATGTGAGTCTCTTTCTCCCAAGCATTGATATATTTCACTCTACTGTATCTTACTAAATTTTGATCTCTAGCTGTGAGACAAATGAGTCTACTAGTAATTTGAGGGTCACTGAGATACATTTCCATGCATACCCAGAAAGAATATGCTAGAAAATACAGTATAATCTTTCCTTAAAAGAAATGCACTAGAATTAATCATACCCTGTAGAAATATCCCATGACCCTAGTCAGTCTCTGTGGATGCAAGTATTTTTTGAAACTGAATCTGCTAGCTGTGCTAGTCTTTTTAGCTCCAGTGAATCTCTCTGATTATTATGCTACCTGATATATTCCTAATTGGATGTGCAAGGGACACAGCACTGATCCTTCACAAAATGTGATATTCTAGTTCCTTGCTTTAGATTATTTTATATTCACATTGAAAAGAGGTAATGACTTTGCAGACAAATAATAACCTGTGATTTACGCACTGCACACATTAACAGCTATTCACTGAGCGTATCCAGTATTACTCGCCTAACAACACTTAAAACATGTCAAATTTAGCACTGTAATCACAGTAATTTAAACTAGACTATGTATTCTAGTGAAATAAACAAAATGTAAATGAAAATAATTTCCTGCATTTTCATCATAAACTACTGAAAGTCCTTAAGCTAAATGAAAAGAATGCAAGAAATTTAGGGAGGAGGAGGCTATGTAAAATACTGTTGCTTCTACATTTTTTCAAATAACTTCTACATTCTTGGAGAGTGCTGGAATATGGTGGTGTAGCTATGTGTTTGTAAAGATGCAAATATTAGCAGTTTTGAGGGAACAATAGACACATCAAATGAAATACTTGACATTTTCATTTCTTTCATTAGCCCTTCATACTTTGAAGATGCTAACATTAAGTACCTCTTCAAACAAGTCTTGTTAACACAAGTTAAAGAGTGCACACTTCTGGCATGTGGAGATGTGTTACAAGACTACAGCTGCCTGCAGTATCTTCTCATTGTTGCTCAAAAATAGTTGGGTTATTCTGATTATTCATACTCTTGGGATCAAGCAACTGTGTCTCTTTAAGAAGCAAGCATTATTTTCCCCCATTCTTCCTACCCTACTGTAGCATCAGTTGTTTCTTTCTACCTTCTATAGCTAAAGGACCAACAAATCACATATGGTTGTGATGTCTGCCTCCAGAGCAGGCCTGAAACTAAGCTCAGAAGGATCACCAAAGCTTTATCTAAAGGGTATGAAACAGAACAAAGTAAATGCAAGCTGATATATTTAGCCTATTTGACATTTCCAAGGAAGTGTTGGAACACATTTAGCACTTGACCACAACCTTGGGGCAGAGTGGTTCTTATCTCTGACACAATTTTCCCCTTTATAGAGACTTCAAAAGCACAAGTTTCTCAGACTGACACTCTTTCATGAGTTTGCAATCATAATAACTTATACCTGTACAAATAGCTTCCTATCTCCCATTGTCCTTGGTGAAAACAGAGTCTGAGCAGCAGTCCAGACTTAAAGTTAGTTCTTACAAAAAAAGTGGAGGAAATAATAATTTAGGCATCTATAAATGCCATCAGAAAAACTGGTCCTCATTTTTAATACCCTGATTACCTAAAATTTTTCAATTAAATTATTATATGCTATTGGCCTTTGGTCTGATTTTCTCAATGTGCCGCTCCAAGAACAGAAAGAAGCAAATCAAATGCAAGCAGTACATAGCAACCATACTGTATGTCAATTTGGAATGGGCATCAGAGCCATTTTTTGTGGACAACTGTCCCACACCTCATGAAGAGGCAGTCTTGTGAGTTAGGATGTGTAACTTTAAAATGCCATAGATGTGTTGAGAAAAGTGAGAAACATTTTCACTTTACACATGGGAAGGCTGCTCACAGACTGAAAACAAATTTTGGCCTAGGTTTGCCCTCTCTTCCCATCCTGCTGATTCGTCTGGTGCATGGCTTCAATAGTGACAGTAGTATTGAACCCGTTCAAGGAAAGAATTTGATCCAAGAGAAGAAAACAAGAGAAAAAGTAATATTTTTTTTAACAATTAGTGCATTTCCCATAGGCAGAGAAGAGAAAAACACACTTAGGAGGTTTTCTAACTGACTGAGAAAACCCTTAATGTTACTCAGTCTAAATGTGAAAGCAGTGTGAAAGAGTCAGTTTTGCAAGGTTAAAAAATTCATTTCATAATTACTTAAATGTGTAACATTTCCTTAGCTCAAAACTCACAAAAAATCTTAAAGTCCATGGATTTTCCTTTTGTCAAAAAAATAAAAAAATCACAAAAATCAAGACTGTAGTGTGATTTGTAAAGATATAATATCTTTGTGTGGTATTTTTCAGGAGCACCTCTATTCCAATCATTCAGGCATTTACACAGACATTCTCATAATTATACAGCACATTACAAAACTTGCTACTTTTACAAGGGGCATCTATGCCACTTGACTGTCACTGACTTTTTAATGAAAATATCTGAACTAAAATAGAAAGAATCTCTTATCTGTAGATTCACTCTCCTGGGGTATTTGTTATGTATTATTTGTGTGCTTCCCTGTCATATACCATACATAACAAAAAAAAGTTTGTAATGATAATCCTTCCTGATTTCTTTTTGGTTTGTTTTGTTTTCTCTTTTAGGTATTCCTCATGCTATTATCATAATTAAATCTTGTAAATAAATAAAAGAAAACTAAACAAAGCCTGCAGATGAACAGCCACTATAGTGCAAATATTTTATCAGTGGATATTCTTCCCTAGGAAACTATCAGAGTTTTAGTTCATCTTTGTATGTTTGGTTTTTTCTTTAATCATCAGCACGACTGTGACATTTTCTTGTACCAGAAAGCAGTCTGACTGCACACCACACCCAGATAATCACTTCTCACCTTTATATGAGTAATGTCAGCTGACCCTCATATTCATGGGACCACAGAATGGCTCTCTTGAATATCGTGTAGTTCAATCCCTTACTCAACCACAAGCAGATTGCCCAAGTCTGTTGTCAGTTGTGCCTTTGATATCTCCAAGAATGAGGATTCCAAAATCTCTATGTAGACAAACTGTTACACTCTGATTGCTTTCTGTAAAAATATTTTATTTTTCTTTTATTCAGATGGACTACAGAGTTCTTTTTTTTGTGTGTGATCACTGATACAACACTACTGGAAAGAGCCTGGTTTTATCTTCTTCGCACTCTCCCTTTAGATATTGATAAAAATTGATAATATCCCACGTAAGCTTTCTCTTCTCCAGGCTGAGCCAGTCCCAAGTCACTCAATTTCTCTTCAAAGAAAGAAATGTACTAATTCCTTCATCACATTTGTGTTCCTGGCATGGATTTCTCTCCAATAAGTCCATGAGCTTGTACTGGGCAGCATAGAGCTGGACACAGTTCCTCAGATGTGTCTTATCAGTACTAAATAGAAGGAAAGATAACTTCCCTTGATCTTCTGACAATTTTTCTAATGCAAAGAAAGAGGCTGCATTATCTGCCTTGTACTGTGCCACTGCACTTACAGGAGTCTCCAGATAAAATTTATCTCCAGATAAATTCTTTCCTGATCAGTTGCAAAAATAATTGTACAAAAGGGCAGTTGATTTGTCCAACATGAAATTTAAAAACATACCTGGGACTGTAAAAAGTTATCAATAAAAATGATCCATAGAGCACTTTTATTTGATGATTATTTATCCCACTTGGATCTTAGCTTGCTCATATTTGTATTCCTAGACAAATATAATGGCCAGCAGGACTCTAGAAATAAGATATGTAGAACTTACTCTTTGGCCATTTATTCCCCTCTGTTAGACAAAAAAGCACACCTCAAAAAGGCAACTTAGGTATTCCTTCTGTGTTATACGTAGTTGAAAAAGGTGACAGATTTATCATCTCACACAGATGAAAATAAGATGAAAATCAGACTCCAGGTGAATATATAATAAAGGAATAAGGTGTACAACAAAATCAACAGTCTAACAATGATGGTATTTGCTGTAGTTTCCTCCTGGGAACAGTTGAGTTTGTTTAAACATGTAGTACTTATTTCTGCAGCAATGCCTATTCCTTTTGCCCCTTCAGCTTATTTAAAAATCAAATTGAAATGTATCTATTTTTATTGAGCAAATTTTTGTCTCTCCCTGCAAGAATGAATGATACTGAGTTATTCAAATGGATACTGTAAAATTAAATTAACCTTCAGAAATATTTGAATTTTTTTTTTCCCTGAAAGTCTACAGAATTAAATCTTAAAAGCTGGCTTTTGGAAATAACTTCACATTAAATATACAGATATTGTTTGAAACAAGCACATGGAGTTGCATTTTATTTTGGGGGTATTTGGAAACACGTAATCAGATGAATTTCTTTAACCCCAGCGGCTTGAACTAGAAATCTATCACACATCAAATTCAGATGTAGCAAAAAAGCAATGCATCCTTCCTTCCAATTCATCTTTTACCCTCCAGTGTGAGGAATAAGGAAGTACTACAATGAGGAATGAGAATCATTCAATGACCAATGTACCAATTTTCCCATGCTTAGATATTTTAGCTCTAATCTATTATACAGAAACATAAGACCTCTAACAGTATTTTCAGTACTGCTGTTGCTATAGGTCCAAAGGAAAAAATAAATTCAGATTTGTCCTCTTAAAATCCACACATGAAGATGAGCCATTGGTTGTCTCAATGACACATATCCATGGAAACACTCAAAGTTTTAAATAGAAAACAGCTGTCATTCTAAAACCAAGACAGGTTAAAGATGATAGTTTGGGAATGAGGCCAAATAATGGGGTGGTCATTTTAAATATCATCATGAGTTTATCTACAATTAAAGGGATAAAAGATACATGATATTTAACATGGTTCAGCATAGAATGTACAAGAAATTCTGACATGAGATTACTTCCATGCACTTTCACTGCAAAATACAGAAGCTGGAGATATGGTTGCATTGTCCAGGTTAGACGTAAATGGAGGGAAATATTCTGACCCATCGTAGAAATATATTCATATGCCTGAATCATAAAATCACTGAAATGTGTTCCTGGATAACCAGGATATTCCTCGTTATTAGTTCCACCTGATTTTTCCAAAACAACTTCTAACAATTGCAGTCTGTGCCACTCTGAACTTATCAAAAGCTCTCATCCATAACTCAGATACGTTCAATGCATATGCCAAATTACATGAGTAATGCAGTTTACACCATTACTAAGTAATAATTTAGATTTATAAACTCCACAGAAAATCCCTTAAAAAGCAGGAAAATTTGAGACTTTTTTACTATATTTTGTTTATTCTCTAGCAAAGTTCCATAGTTTCTAAGCTTTGACAAAGGAATAATTCAAGGAATTTTTTAACTATTTCTCTAACTTACATTATGTTTTAAAATATTGTAATTGTTACCCAAGTACATTCTATGGATTCCAGCTATAGGGCCCAATTCACACCCTACAGGAACCAATAGCGACTTCTTAGACTTTGATATTTGGATTCCTAATTATCTGTAAACTCCACTGAATTCCAACAAGATTTTTGTCTCAATCCTCTATTCAATATAAATAATTACTAGCATTTACTCTCATAATTGGTGGAGGAAGTAGAAGAAGGATTATCCACCTTTACAGAATCTTAAGTCAGAGGAATTGCCTTTAGGCCCTGCATTTAGGTGCTTAAGTAAAACTTAGTCATCACTGTTTCGATAATTTATTTTTGCAGAATTCACACAGCAA
>VXBQ01006200.1:16162-39315 GCA_013400175.1 Phainopepla nitens | reverse complement strand
GCGCATGAATTGAATTTAACAATTTATTGTGTATACTTTATTGTCTATTTCTCTATATATCATATCCATGAGAGATGAAATACCCTATATCATTATAACTTGCTATATTTCTGGACTTACTGTTGTCCAAGAGAAAATGCCTGAAATATTAACATGAAAAATAAACCAGACACATACAGCAAATTATAAGCTTTTTAAAAGAATTAAATATATCCAGGCAATAATATATATGATTAAATGAGGAATTAGTTTAATTTAAAAGAGGAATATTGTCTGCAAAGAACATCTATCACATGCTTGGTGAGAAAAAAATCATCAGGATTTCCTATTCAAGCTTTATTCATCTTCTATACTCAACTAATATTTATAGAATAAAAGCTGAAATAAATCAGATCTTCTGCTTGCCAGTAGATTAATATCCTTTCCCAAATAAAAAACTAAGGTCTATTAAAGCTTGATACAGGTCACAGGAAAACATCCAGTAAGAAGAGTTTAGATGGCGCCAGCAGGGCTACAGCAAAAAGCCCAGGTTCTGTGAGTGCAGTGGCCCATCTTACTAGAGAATTGTGAAGATCTTTTTATGCTATAACACACTGATGCTTCTACAACATATATGCATTGCAAATGGCTATTTCTCTTGGGACTTTTTTCAGGTTTGGTTTCTTGTTTTCTTTTGTTGATATTTTATTTTGTGTGGAGGGGATGTATGTTTTTGTTTTGTTTTGTTGTTGTTTGTTGATGGCTTTTTTTCCTGACCAATTTCCTTCCCAAATAATTTAAACTGTTTTGGATTCAGAAAGGAGATCAGCTTTTCAAATTACTCTAAGATCCAGTTTGGTTTCATTTGATTCCTTAGCTTACACTGAGCATTTCAGGTATACACAGTTTACACAACTCAGAAGAGCTATCTAAAGAATTTACTAGAATCTACAATTTATTTATAATGTAAAGTGCAACAAAGAGAGAAATCTTAATAAATACTTTTGTATTTTTTTTAAATAATGTATGTAAAGCGAAAATTATGTCTAAGAAGCGATGGCAGGGAGAAGATAATAGCTTCAAAATCATTTAACAGTAGTTTACTGGCTTGAAACAGCACAGTATTATACACTTAGGTAATTGTTATACTTGTTTATACAATTTTTGGAAATTTTACAACTCAAAGCCAGAAAAAAAGGATAAAGGATGCAAAACTTTTTATGTCTAATCCAGTCAAGCATAAGGTACAGAATCTGTACTTATCCACAAATGTCTTGACTCATTCTCATATCTCCTCCCAACACTGGCAAACATAAGTTTTTCTGTTTAACCTGGGATGTATACTCTCATTTCTTGTCTTGTAGATGCAAAACAAACAAAGCCTATGACATACAAACCATAAATATCTCCATAAAAAGCTGGGTTTTTTAGAGTCTGGATGCACAATGATGTTGCAGTGAGTAGTTAGTTCGTTTTAAAGTTTTGTTTATGGACAGCTGGTTGCTATTAGTCATTTTATCCTTTAGCTGTGATGGAGGGTGGTAAAAAAAGCATAAATAATATTCTTTTTATTGTGTTTAATTTTATGAATTTTCAAGACAAATATCCATGGCTATTGATCAAAAAGCTGAAAAAAATTTTCATTATTTAAATCAAAACAAATTTGCAGATGAGAAATTTAAAATAAATTTTCATATCCAGGAATTAATTTCATCCAAATACTTTTGCTGTGTCTCCCTTCACCATAACTGGTGAGTAAAACTACAGTAAAATCACATCTCTAAGATTTAATCAGAACTGTTACCCATGCTGACCCTTATAAAGTATGTGCTATTTTGCCCAATGAATAATGAAACCAGTTCTAGAACCATGATAGTAAAGGTAATTTCAGGAATACTACTCTGTGCTGCATCCATGGGAACCTTTGGAAAATTTCTGGCAAACAGAAATGAAAAAAAATCTCTGTGGTATAGGGTAAAGCTATGAAAATGCTCATTTTTCTTCCTACAGCTACTGTTTGTATTTTCCTCTGTTTTTTTTGTAGTTCTTCTCTTACCTACTGGGAAGAAGCAGAAAGAATAAAACAGGAACATTTGGAAAACAAATACCACAGGAAAAAATTAGATTCTTCCTTGAAGAGTGTCATGTGCTGTTAATAAGTTTAATGTGCAATGTCAAACATATTTGACAAACAAGTAACACTAGCTGCAAACATTGATTTTTTTTGTGTATGCAAATCTAAGAATAATAAAAAGCAAACCTAAGAATAATAAAAAGCCTTTACCTTACCAGAGAATTGTATTCTATTTATCACAGATTTGTCAAAGCAAATTACTTTATGTAGGCAAAAAAGTGCCTTGGAGTAGAGCACTACATCAGGAGTCTTGATGTCGCTGAATATAAATAGTATTTTAGTAGAGGCACTTAAGAGTTCTAAATGTATGGTAATACCTAAAAACTAAAAGACCTCCATGCATTGATGTGAATTTAAAGGGTATATGACAACTATTTGTGAAAGGTACCACTAGCGAGGAAACTTTTCCAGCTTGAAAGCAATCCAATGGATGTTTTTGAATCCTTCAAAGAAAATCAAATTCTTAGTCTGGTACAGCAGTGAGAGTACAGCCAGCATTTTGTTTTGTGCCCTGGGGGACTGCATTAACAAGGGAGACAGTGCTGCTGTAGAAGAAAACTGATACAGATGATGAACAGCTTAGGTATTAGGGGGAACAGCATTACTGTCATATTGCGAGAGACTGAAAAGTTGTTGGCTTAAAC
Organism: Phainopepla nitens; assembly: GCA_013400175.1. Lineage (NCBI taxonomy): Eukaryota > Metazoa > Chordata > Aves > Passeriformes > Bombycillidae > Phainopepla > Phainopepla nitens. The sequence continues at coordinate 36,558 of VXBQ01006200.1, read as the reverse complement.
ATTGTTAAAATCACCAAAGGACTTTGCTGACTATAGCAAACTGTGCAAAGAGGCAACTGCTCATCTATGACCACTGAAGCCATCCTCCTGTCGCTCCCAAAGATGCCTGTGGATGGAAATTTGGACTGTGAGTTAAGCCACTATTGTCCAATTATCTCAGGTCTAAGGAGCAGTAAACAAGGCTGATGGAGAAGAATGTATCCACAAAGAAAGCAAAACCCAGCAGCTCTGTGGAAAATCATCTCTGTCTGGGTTTGGCAGGGGGAGGCCATAGCCCAGAGACTCATTACTGAGGCCGAGTTCGTTCATATTGCCCCCAGTCAAGATGAGGGGCCAGAGATCCCAGGGGTGTGATAGCAAACCTTCTGATCCAGTTAAGATAAAAGGGGTGAACACCACCACCAGAGGCTACAAGCAGATGCTGTGGAGACTGGATAGTGTTTTTCATCAGGCCAATTGTCCTCCCTTACACAAACTGGCTCAGCTGTAAAGCTCCCTACCCCTGAGAAGGTCACATCACATGAGACATTCATGTCAGAGGCAGTAGAAGAGGTCATAGACCATCAAAGACCACTGAGGCACCCCCAAAACTCATTTCTAAGGTCTTCCATCAGAGGACTGATGAAATCAAAGAACTTGCAACAGATCCAGAGTCTGTAGCAAAAGATAGTTTAAAATTACCCCCAGTACCTATGGGGAGGTGCTGGATGTTCCCACATATACCTGAACGTATATTAATCCATTGAACTTAATATTTTGTGGGACTCCCACCCCGAGAAGCTCAGAGTTAAGAGAAACAAAGGGACACTGACAGATTCACAGAGAGAGTGGCTATATTTCTACTCAATCTCTTTCACTTTCATTCTCTCTCGCTATTATTCTCTCTCCGCCCCTTTCATTTTTTCTTTTTCTATCTCTCTCTCACACATTTGCTGTTAAATAAAATCCATACTATTGACTTTGGCATATAGTCTTGTTTGCATTTTAGACATCTCTCTAATCATCATAATGATCGGATAATAACACTTATTGCTAATGCATTTTTCTGTTTTGTAAACCCCAAAACCAGCATGAGATAACAACTACTTAATTAGACTAAATTAAAAATAATGGATATAGGAGTGACAGGAATGCACGTGTTATGAACAAACCCATGACAAAACAGGCAGACAATACAGGTACTAGAAATGAATAATACAGATGCAAAAATTTCTGGTAGACCTGGCTGAGTGACCTCAGCAGCAACGTCACTGTACCGCTTTTCTTCCCATCATTTTACTCTTGCAAAGAACGTGGTGTTTTTTCCTTCTTTGAAAGGGTGTCCTGGTTGTAATCAGGCTCAGACAGGCAGCCACAAGAGCAGACCCTTCTCTGAGAGCGGAAACTTCCTGCTGTACTTTCATGGAGAGAAAACAGTGTTTCAAAAACTATCACGCCACTGTGGGAGCATTAACAATGGGAAGAGGCCTGATGGAAAATGTGTTTGAAATCCCTCATGTCGGTCAGACTCAGGCACATCTCTGAAGACTACATTAGTTTATATCAACTGTCTGGCCTCTCCAAAGCCTGTTGCAACCCGATCCCTGAGGCACAAAATAAACCCTGCTGTGCCAGTCTCATTACAGCATGGGTGAAAACGTTTCTTTTTCTATAAATTCAGCTTTGAGTCAAATTGGAAATCTTTATCTTCAAATGTTACTGTAGATCAAACTCTTTCCCTATCTTCCTTAAAGGCACATGAGAAGCACTAACTGCCACACTCTCAGATCATGCCTACTTTGGTCCAGCCTAATGATTTCCCAAGAAACACCTCACGAAAACATTTGATCATCTCCTTTCTTAGCACTGAAATCAAATTAAAATAGATAACATTGCCTTATCTTAGAGCACACTGAATATAGAATCTCAATCTATGCCTGTATACCTTTCCAGATTTCTGCTTCTCAAGCATACTCTTGGCATACTTTTATTTTACAGCAATTTCACTATATTCCTCTGAAGTCTGCTTCCTTACACTTAATAGTTCTCATGAACATATTCACAATCTTCCTCTAAATTTTCTTTCTAAGTCATTTTTTTTTCCCCCACCCAACAATAAGATATGCAAAGATTATCTGCTTCAGGAACTTTATGTTACTAATACTAAGAAATTAGTTTCAAAAAATTGAGATAAATTAATTATTGTTTTAATCTTTATGCTTTAAAATAATAATTTAAATAATAAATTAAGAAATAAAACAGGGAAAAATATCTCGTTACCCTGGACAGCAAAAGCAGATGCAAGGCTACCCACAGCACGTAGGAAATAACAACATAAATAAATGTCTTTTGTTATTTCATCATAAAAATGAAAATTCTAAGCACAAATGAACTACAAATCTAAGCATGTCTTAGAAATACATAGAAGTTTACATATATTGCTGGTAAGAGAGACTTTATTTGTAACTTGTAACTGTATTTGTAATATTTTCTATCCTATACCATTCAAGAGCAGATTAGAATAATTAAGCCAATTATTTAATAAAAAAAAGGAAGCAGAAAGAACAGCAGTATCAACAAAAGTTGTTTTATGTCATGGTAGTACAACAGTTTGCACAGATTACTTTATTGACTTTTATATAAAAACACTCGGAGAAATTACTGATGCAGCAGATAAAACATAGGACCTCAAAAGCATATGTTTTTCTGCAGTCTCTCGATAATGAGACTAAGGAGTTACCATAAATTGTCTTGCATCTAGATGGTGTATGTTAGAGTTTGCAGTATTTTTGGGCTAGACTTACATTTTTTGTTTGTTAGGGTAGGGTAGTCTTTTCAGAACTGTCTATATGGGATGTTTTAAGCTTCAATTTACAGTACAAGTAGCGTCCTTGTGAATTTTTTAAACCAGGTTTCTTGATTTGTGTTCTGCCAAAAAGGGAAGTGCAGTCATTCAATAGTTCTGAGCACAACTGCTTTAACAAACTTAGTCAGACTATTTCCTGAGACAGAGGGAGATATACACAGGCTAAATATTTTGAGATTTCCCTGTCCTATTTCTCCTGCGATCTTTAAAAACTCTTTTAATCCAGTATATTATGTGTCAGGTATTACCAACTTTAGCGATATGCATTCCTTCTGCAACCACTGCAACCTTCTGCAATCAGTCAAGAATTTAAAAATAATTAGTAGAATCATAGAATTCCAGAATGGGTTAGGCTGAAAGAAACCTCAAGATTAGCTAGTCTAGACTCCCTAGCTTAATGGGGTCATCTTTCTTTTGCCATGTTGTGGAAAGGCCCATTCAAGCCAGCTCTGAACCCTTCTAGGAACTGAGCATCCACAGTTTCTCTGGGTCACCTCTTCCAGTGCCTCACTGCTGCCCTCTTTTAGTTTGAAACCATTCCCCCTTGTCACTACATGTTCTTGTAAGTTGTCTCTCTCCAATTTTCTTGCAAGCTCCCTTCAGGTACTAGGAGGCCACAATTAGGTGACCCAGAAGCTTCTCTTTTCCATGCTGAACAAACCAAATTTGCCTTTCCTTGTACAAGAGCTGCTCCATTCTCTGATCACCTTAGTATCCCTCTCCTGGACTCACTCCAGGTGCTCATGTCCTTCCCATGCTGGGGATCCCAGAGCTGCATGCATCACACCAGATGGGGTCTCACAAGAGCAGAGGGGCAGAATCACCTCCCATAACCTTGATCATGCAGAAAGAAAATGGGAGGGTAAAAGCTCAGTTAGAACTTAATCTGGCCGCTTCTATAAAGGATAATAAATAGTGATTTTATAAACATATTAATATCAAAAGAAGAGTGAAGTAAAATTTCCATTCTTTATTCAAAGTGTGGGGGAATATAGCCATCAACAGCCAACAAAGGTTTAGGAAAGGCTGGTCATGCCTGAGCAACTTGATCTCCTATTATGAACGAGGGACTTGGCTGCTGAATGAGCAAAGGAATTCAGCCAAGCCTTTGACACTGTCTCCCACAGCATTCTTCTGGAAAAGCTAGCAGCCCAGAGCTTGGAGAGGTGTGCTCTTTGCTGGGTTAAAAACTGGCCCTGTGCAGTACTACAGGCTGGGCCAGAGTGCCTGGAAAGGTACACAGCAGAAAAGGATGTGGGGGGGTTGGTCAACAAGAGCTGAACATGAGCCAGTAGTGTTCTCAGGTGGCCAAGAAGGCCAGTGGCATCCTGGCCTGCATCAGTAATAGTGTGGCCAGCAGGACCAGGGCAGGGATTGTCCCTCTATATTCAACACTGCTGAGGCCACAGCTGAGGTTCTGTGTCCAGTTCTGCGCCACTCACCACGGGAAGGAAATTTAGGGGCTGGAGCAGGTCCAGAGAAGGGAGAAGGGGCTGGTGAAGGGTCTGGAGCACATGTCCTGTGAAAAGCAGGGGAGCTGGGATTGTTTAACCTGGAGAAAAGGACACTCAGGGACAATCTTATCACTCTCTGCAACTGCCTGAAAGGAGTTTGTAGCTATGTGGGGGTACATTACCAGGTCATGTCCAGCCTCTGATCCACCAGCATCCCCAAGTCCTTCTCACAGGGCTGCTCTCAGTCTATTCATCCCCAGCCTGTGTCAGTACCAGGGCTTGCCCCAGCCAAGGTGCAGCATCTTGCCCTTGGTCTTGTTAAACCTCATCTATTCCCATGGACCCATTTCTTGTACTTGTCCAGGTTCCTCTGGATGGCATTTCATCCTTCAAGTCTATCAGTGACACCCCTCAACTTGGTGTCAGATAACTTATCCAAGACTGTGCAGGCCAATTTTCTAGTATGCTTTTCCCTAAATAATTGCAATTAAAATAAACATTTATTTTAAATTCAAAACATTCAGGACATACATATTTAATATAGCTACAGAGAGTATTTTTTTCATTATTTGTGGAGTTTTTTAACTGATATTTGATTGGCCAGCCTGCAAAAACAGCTACAGTATTAAGTATATATTTCATTTTCTTCATAGTCACTATAAGAATCTTTCAAATAGTGAACATTTCAGAGTATTTTGCAGTTAAAAAATCTGATTCAATTTTTTACTTGTAGTGCTTAGTATGGAATTGTCACACCTCCTGTCAGATTCAGCAGTTTTCCATGTTAACCAGTGCCCTTTTTTTCTTGAAAAAAAAGTCATACACAGTTTCTCTCCTCCAAGATATTCTTTCATAGTCAATAAATGTGCCTCCTGGCCCCTTTCAGCTGCTGAAACTTCAAAACAAATAACTATATTATTACAGAAGTTTTGTTATGTTCTCTTTAATGAAAAACACCACCAAAAAACCTAATTATTTTACACTACAAATGTTAATTACTTGAAGAGTATCATAGAACAATTTCAACAACAAAGAGGTCATTTAGAGAAGAATAAAAAGATAATGAAGATAGGTGACAGTTTTTAAGTATAGGAATAGATTGCCTATTCCTCCAGATTTGTGTTTGTTACAGCAAAAGATAAACACTAACTATACCTAAGGAATTATTAAATTTTTAGTTATACAAGGGAGATACACAGGCAAAATCTTGAAAGAGAATTAAATGAGTTGTGACACAAACAACTCTGCTGTTTGCAGGCCATAGAACTTTAATCTACAAAATATCTGATTGTATCACACAAATTACAGGCCAAAAATGCTCACCCAAGGTGCTACTTGGGTTTCATGAAACAGTAATGTGAACAGAATGCTGCTCAACTGCTGAGTTCCATGATAGGAATTTGGAAGAGGGAAGGGGAAAGGAAAAAAAATGGGAGGGAGAAAAATTCTGTCAAATCAACAATGTCACATATCATTCTTAATTTTTAAAATTGGAGCAATACTTTGTTTCTGAAGACAAGTTCTCTAAGGTGTGATTGCAACAGGTATTTGCATGGCAAGTTGTTCTTTAAAGAGGTCACATACCTCCACTCCAACAAAAATATTATGCATTAAATGTTAAAAAGAGTTTTCTTGTTAATATGGTATGGACTTAATAAGATATGCAACTACTTGGTTAAGATGAGGAACTTTGAAGGCTGACAGAAACACATTCTTATGAATGGTAAGCCTATATTAAAAACTTTTTGGAAACAGCTACAGGGGATGAGCTTAAAGATTTTTTCATCTCTGCTTGAGAAAGTTACAGTGGTTGGCAAGATCAATACAAGTATCTACTTAATGCATACATAATTCTCTGCATTTGAATTTTAGTCCTCAGCAATTACATTGAGATCATGGACACTTGATTGAACATAACAGGCTTGGGTTTTTTTGGTACTTTTTCTCTATGTAACCTTTCCTCCTAGTTTCACATTTTCATTTCAGGTTGGTGACATTATTACAGACCTCATTCTCAGTGTCCATGTTAGAGATAAAGTACCAATAGTACAAAGAATATCTGTTCAATGTCATGAGGGAAATCAATGAAAAGGAAAAACATTAAAGCTCTATCAAGACAGATCTGCCATCCGCTCATCTACCAACTAGATTTATGAATGTCTGATATAATATTTTGAAAAATGCACAGCACTTAGTTAATAATCCATGATCTAGCTTGAGTGTGGTTTCATTATTGTTTTTTTACCCCAAAGAGATTCTGCACTGTGAAAAAAAATGGGAGAAGAAACAGCTATTTTACTCTTCTATTAGTAAGCACAATGAGATAATGAAATAATAAGAACAATATATTATTGTTTCAAAATATCACTTAAGCTTAGAAATAAATACATTTTTCAATTTTTTGACAAATTCACGCACACAGGACCTGAAAAAATTATTATTTAAAAAAAATTATTGCAGTTGAAAATGAGATTTTAACTTTGAGTGAGCCATTTCATATCAGTGAAAAACACTTTTACAAGAATAATGCGTTACCAAGATTTTGAGCTTTAAATTTCTTTAAAACAATAAAGTGACATCTTGAAAGGTATATAACTTTTTATAGGAAAAAACCCAAACACTTGTTTACCATCCTATGTTTTACTCTGCTTTTCAAAACAAACTAGAAAAAGGAAAGTTCATTTATTAATCTTTTTAAAATCTGAATTTTTCTGACTTTCTGTATTTTCTTCTGAAAAAGGATTTTATAGGAAGAAAAGAAATTACCATTTCATTTAATCATTGCAGCATTGGTGCATCAATGTAATTGTATGCCTTTTTCTGCTAGGATCACTAGAAAGGCTAAGTGAGTGTAGTGGTAAGTTACAGTCCTTATAACGATTGATATAAATCCAGTTGCAAAGCCCCCAGAGTGCCGGAGAAGATGCCCTCATGTGTAACAGCTCAGCAGCAGGGGTTACCTGGCTCTTTCTGGCTCTACTTTTGCTCTCATTTTACCTAGACTTAAAACTACTCCTGAAGCTCTAAACTCTTAGGGCTTACAGTTCGTACTGTGTGCTGCATGGCAGAAAAGTTCTGTAACAATTGAAGGGTTTATCTCTTCTTTTTATCCCAGCAACAGGAAAAGTGGAGCGAGCAGCACTGTAAAACTCCAATTTCTTCCCTTTTCTATTATCTGCAAGCCAGCTGACGCTGCAAACTTATACCAGCAGTAATCCTGAAACAGGAAGGAATCATCCAGGCATGCTATTGCAAGACTGAAATCTGTACAACTCTGTCTTTTCCTATATTTTGGTGTAATGATCTTGCATTCTTTCAGAAGTGCAAGCAAATTACAGTTTTCTACTGTTATAGCCACTGCTTAAGAGAAACACTTAGTTTCTAAGTTATTCCTGCATATCTTAGCTGAGAGAGCAATGAATGGCTACACTAGGAGTTCTTGTTAGAGTTATAATTTAAAAAATATTCATTCCAGCCCCATAAGTATTAGAAGTAACCAAAAGTCATATTAGACAATGGGATATGATACACATGTATCTTAGGATGAAAATAATTGTAAATGTTGCTTTAAGATAAAGGTTTACTCTTAATGGACTCTCTGATTTAGTCCTTCCTTTTTCTGAAGCAGAGTTTCACCTATCAGATTTCACTGATGCATAACAGTGATTTCAGCTGAGCGCTCTGGGAAATTCTGTAACCATCTTAGAAAGGAGAGTGAATTTTCAATATAGACAAAGCTATCAGAGGTCAGCTATCTTCCTACAAATTCCACTTGCAATTTTTCATCTTGCTCTGCTCTCATTTTGTTTTCCAGATATGAAGAATGTATCAAATAAGTAGATCATAATCAACAGCTAAGCTGGCCAGTTTATTAACTCAAATGTCCTGTTCTTCCAGAGACAAACATAGCTCCGATTTCTGAGGAAATTCTGCGCTGTGAGCAGGAATGATGGGACTGTGCACAGAAAAGACCCACACAATATAGAGAATGGAAAAACACAGAGGCAAGATAGCAGTAAGAAGACTCAAGAACAAGATTATCAGCTTAAAGCTGAGGGTAAAAACCGAAGACATTGATTACATCAATCACCAGACCACAATCTCCATATAACTTTTTGCACTGCTGCTCCAGCCTACATGTGGCTTATCTTCATATGCCAACAGTGCTGGACAATTATGATGACGTGAAAGCACTGCACTTAGATATCCTTGGTCATGTCTAGCACAGAAGTCAGGAGCTCACTTCAGAAACATTTCAGTTCTTTATGTCAACAAGGAATTAGGATCAGCCTTTCATGGTGCCTTACTCAGATAAATGGATGTTGAGCATGCTCAGGGGTAGCTGTACCTATCTGCCTGCATTTCAAAATCCCTATGGAAGAGTCTTATAAAACCATGGAAAAAAAAGAAAATACTATCCCTGAAAATTAGACCCCACTGTTCCACTCAGTTTAATTTCAATAATGGTGTGAAAATCTGGAGTTTCAAATCATGAACATGGTAGAAATCACAAAGCTTATAATTAGAAATACAAAAAAAACCACATTGGTTTGTGGCTTTTGCCCTGTTTTGGGAAGCAAGAATTCTGGGTTTCATTTTCAGCTTTATGGCAGATCTTCTCCTGGTATTTGGGTAAAATTGTTCATTCCTGCTATGATATAACTTTTTAATTTGAAACCAACAGGAATTAAGCCACTGTTGGGATTTTTAAGTAATCTTAATCAGCCCAGGTCTTCAATACCATGTGCACAACTTTGGGTGAGCTGAGGCATGTAGAATATAAAGCAGTCAATTTTTGGTCTGAAAGCCATATAGCTCTAAAACCTTAAAACTAGAATTACCTAGAGTAAAGTGCCACGTCAGTTCATCTGTATGGTTTTCTGACTAATGAGACGAATGTGAACAAGGGGAGTAACAGTCAAGTCCATACTGTACCTGAGATTATGTCAAATTTCATTTTCAGGAGGCACAAGGGAGAGGGAATTTTTCTGTTGATGCAAAAAACTGGTCACACAGAAATACCCTTACTGAAATATTTCTACAGTTTTATAACCAAGCATAATATCACATTATGCAAATTTACTTATTCAAATGTCAATTGTAAGACCTTCAAAAATTTTTCACCCTCCAAAATTTGAGTATAGATACAAAATCTTTTTACAAAGAGTATAATTAGCTGTAGTGTAAATGTTGTTGAGGAAATGATAGTTTATTGAAGACATATGTACTTTTCTGAATTCATGCAGAGAAACAATGGTTACCTCAGAGTCTCACAAGCCCTTGCCTATCTCATTCTTCTTAGAACAATAGATTAGATTTTTTTATGCTATTATTGTGCCTAGTTCCTTTTTCTTCCTTCACAGTTCTGCAAAATACAGTCTGGGTAGATATCAGGCTCATGGTATGACTATTTTCTTTAATTAAGAAATGTTATTTCAAACAAAAAAAAAAAAGAAAAAAGAAAAACAAAAACAAAAACAAAACAACCAAACAAAAAACACACACAAAAAACCAAAAACAAGGACAAAACCCCAAACAGACAAAACTAAACAATAAATCAAAGAAAATCCAACACAAAAACATAAAACAAAAAACAAAGACCAACCAAACTAATGTTAGGTTCTGATCCAAACATCCTGATCTGCTAGGTGTGTATGAAATGAGGACAGATGTCTACTCTGATCAAATGGGCAAGAACAATTTAAATAGGATGAACTCATTTCCCTGCCTCTTTATAAACACTCAAGCCTCAGTCTTCATTTATCCTGTCTGTCTGTCTACTAGCAACCATCAGTGGAGGAACTGGGCAGTGAGACATCTTTTCTCATGTCTCAGGAAGACACTGACACCAGTTGCTGCCCAGGAGCTTCCAGGCCAGAATGAGTTCTGACAAGAAAAGCAGCTGGCCTCCACCCTCTCCCCAAAGCCCACTCTCATTACTTTGGCAGGCACAGACTCTCGCTATGCACACCCAGGAGCTGTCAGAGCTTGTTGCAGCCTGACTAAGGCCTGGGCTCCTGCTGAGTGTGTCTACAATGCCTGGAGAGTCACGCAGGGCTCTGGCTGGTGCTAGATGGTGCGTTGGTGGGTGGCTCTTGGCAGCAGTTCTCCATGCCTGTCCCTGAAGCTGTTGGCTGTGTTTCCCTGGTTGCCATGGGAAAGCTGCTGCTGCACTGAGCTCTCTCCAGCCTTCTGCAATGTATTGATACCACAGCCGCAGCATCAGGCTGGACATATTTCATGTCCTGCAAAGCTTGGTCTGACCTTCATGATCCGGTATCTACACCAGGTCTGCTTTGGCTGAATGATACAGTGGACAGTAGGAAAACAGACTGTCCCACTCTGTGTGGGCCTTCTCCAGTGCATCAAGTTCCTAGTGTGGGTGGAAGATGACTTTTTAGACTAAACTAAGATGCCTATCACAGAGCCGTTGGATGCCAGCAGCTATATAGAAACAGCTCTGAACACCCAGACACCCACCATCTTCTTCCCAAATGATAACATTCCTCAAGGCAGCAGAGACAGTACCCAGGGCTGCTGTGGGTAGCCTCCCACCAGACATCTGGGCAAGCGTTTTCTGAGGCCATCCAGAAACCTTTGAGCTCATGATGCCCTGGCTGCTATATTTGTTGCAGGAGATCTAAGGAATATGGTGGTGGCTAATGTTTACAGCAAATATCCCAATCATGACCAGTGTGTGCCTCTAGGACTCAACAAGGAGGCCACAGTCCAGGAGCTGCAGCCCAGCCTCCAAGACCACATAGGAACATTCTTGCACTGGCCCATAGACATCATTGTGCACCCGTGCTGTGAGGAGGACTAGAGACATCTGGGCTGAAAGGACACTCCAGTTCCAAAGGGGTAGTAGGACAGCCCCATGGATATCCCCAGAGTCTCCACATCCCTAGAGGGGACTCCTGCTGTCAGCATGGGCATCTGCAGCTGAAAGTTAGGAAGTTTTCCTTCATTCACTCCAGAAATTTTCCTGTTTACTTGTGTCTTGCTTTCTCGTGCATCCAGCAGACATTAGCATAGTTCAAGTTTCCTGTTAACTATGAATGTGATGTTTCCTCCAGTTGTCTGAAGATGGCATCATTTGCTCTTCATTTTTGATGAGGCAGTCCATTGCAGACACCCACTGCAACGTCATGTGTGTTTGTCTGCGTCCTCATCCTGATGCATAACCTGTCAGTTGTCTCATTATCCATCCCTAGGCAGAGAGCTCCATACATACCAGCTGCTTTCACATCGACTGGAATTCTTCCTCTTCCTCCTTGTACACCTGTCCTACCCAAAAGGCAAGAGACTGTATCCACCCACAGCAGCACTCCACTTGTATGGGTTGACCCTCTATGTCTCCATGATCCAATTGAGATTGTGGCCCTGCAGACACACGTAGACCACAAATTTGTCCTTTTTTCTCCCCATGTAGGAGAAATGGGAAGAATGAGGAAACTAGAAAGTGATCTCTAGCAGGCATAAGTCAAATTAGTTCTGGAAATACTAGGAGAAATGTTTCTTGTCTACACTGTGTCTCAGAGGCTGCTGGAAATTGAGATAACATCTTCTGAGGTGTCATAAATCCTGAGATTCCCCTGGCATGCTGTAAACTTCATTCACAAAAAGAGTCACTCTCACAAAATATATATAATCTTTTCTTGAGAATACCAATAAAGAAAATCTCAAATACTCTAGTCCAAATATACTCTGAATGAGAGCATTACTTCATAAGGCAACAGGCAATTGCACCATACCTAGTTCTTTATGTAATTTCATGGAAATACGTTGCTATGATAGAGAAATACATGGGAAGAACATGAGAAAACCTATACAATTTTCAGAAAGGAAATAATTATCATTTTTTTAAAAGCACCAATAAAACATCCTCCATCAAAACTTTCCTTCCCACACACTGAAAACCTGAAGTAGTCTAGATGGAAAACGACAGCTTTTTTCATTATGTAACACTCCTACAACAACAGATTCTTCCAGTACCAAAGGGACCAATTAAAGAGGCAATGGCAGTACTTGAATTTGTACTTTTTCCCATTACCTGAACTATCTGGAAATGCTGGCCCAGGATGACTACTTCCGTATTACTCGTCCATGAGAGTGGTCTTTTCTGTTTCAAATGGTTTGACTCACAGGATGTCAAGAGTATTTTTCTGAGAAAAAGAAACTGCTTTGGTGATTCACTATAAAAAAATGGGGGGAGTTCAGAAAAAAGCAGATGCATGAGAGACATGCATTTTGCTGGAGGAAAAGAAAAAGCAAAATAGTACCTAAGGGGAGATTCTACATGACTTTTTCAAGAGTGTCAGTAAAAAGCTCACTAGTGCTTTTGCGTTAAACACAGATGTTGAAACACCAGGTTATATTTATTCTGATTACTGTTTTCACATAAAAACTTTCTACAGCTCTGTTGAAAATATGAAATTCTGAGACAGAGCACATTTTATTTTTTCTTGTCAGTAGTCATCTAACTTTTCCATTTTTTAATCTTTATTAAACTAGTAATTTAATTAAAAAGCAGGTGTCTTTATACTGATAGAAAAAATCAAGCTAACTTATCATATAGAGTTATACAGATAGAAGCAGAATATTACTACTACAAAATCTTTCCATCTTGAAAAGATGTCATCATATACTTAAGAGATTCTTAAGAATAATATTCTTCTTTTTATTTTCTTTTTATTGTCTTTTGATTTTTCAACACATTCACTTACTAAATTGCCACTGGTTGTACTCCTGATTGAGATTACCACAATCTTCCACTTCCCATCAGTATGAATCATCCTTTATTAGCAATGGTACCCTTTGAAGACAGCAAATTTTCAAAGAGCTAAATTCACGTTTTGCTAGTATTTACTATAATGCTATGTCTCAACTTCTAAAAGCTGTACTAGGCTTCACTCTGAATAAAGCCTGCTTCTAAAACACGTTGACCAGGGAAGCTGTGGATGTCCCACATCTGGATGAAGTTACAACCAGATGAATGGAGATATAAGCATCCTAGTCTTGTGGAAGGTGTACCTGCACATGGCAAAGTGGCAAAGTCAGAACCAGAATTAAAGATTCTGGCTTTAATTTGCAAGACACTAAATGTTTCTCCAGGTCAAGCCTATTTTGCCCATGATAGTAATTGCTGAGTGATCTTCTTGTTTTTACTTTGATCCACATTCTTTTTGTCACATTTTCTCCTGTCTGTGCTTTTGGGCAGGGGGAGTGAGAAAAAACCTTGGCAGGCGCCTGGCACCTAGCTCAAGTTCACCAAACACCAACTCAAACACTCATGTCACAAAACTTTAAAAATTTCCAGAAATTCCTGCCATTCTGGAGTATAGCCAGTCTGCCATTATTTTTTGACAAGAGCTTTTATTGTTTCCCTCTTTAGATGCAGTGTTTCTTAAATGACTGATGGACCAACGCTGCAGTACCAACAGAACACTACCAATATAAGCCTACACAAAACACACACAGCATAAACATATACTCTTCTGCTTTCTCTGTGATAGTTGCTTCTCTTCTGTAGGAACAGTAAGCACACAAAGGAAGTGAAAAGAAAAGCAGAACATTTTTCCTCTACTTTGTGCATGGAATTATTCATTCAGGCCTTTCTGAATTTCTTCCAAATAATTCCTCTGTGTTCCAGGACTTTAATAGACATTTCTTGGCACCTTAATAAAACTGAAAGAAACTTTTAACCTGAAAAAACTTTTATCATGTCTTTAAACATTATTCATAATTGTAGGACTACTTCGGATATAAACACCTAAAATCCTAGTCTAAGGAATAGTTGTGGAAGGAAAACAGTAGATTGAGTTTCTTAGACTAGATTAGAGTGATTAATAGATTTAGGAGATATTAGGAATATCTTTTTCTTTAAATTCTCTGTGGATGAAGGAATTTTATTTCATCCCTAATATGGCCATAGACTAGTAATGGAAAAGTATGCGCTGCATGACAGTACAGTGTAGACATCTTAAGATCTGCTCAACATGAGATTGTTTAAATATAAGAGGTCCTTCAGCTCCACTACCATCATATACCTCCTGTAGGTTAACTTGCTGAGAAATGAGCAAGCTGAGAGGGTCATCACCACGGCAGAGCTGTCTTCTTACACAGCTTCCTATGGCTAGTACTTTTGATAAGCCACTGAGCTCTGCCTCCGGTTTCCACCTTACTCACATTTTCCCCTCATACTGTAATAATTTTCAAGAGTTAATTAAACCAAGGTTTAACACTACCCCTGTACTAAAAGGAATCTGCAAAATGGAGCTGAGGACTGCACATTCAGTAATAACACTGTCATTGAATGTGAACATAAAAGTACATAAAATCAGCACCATGTATTTCCTCTGGAACTGTCTATGTTCAAATAGCAGAGACAAACAAGAATTATTTTGTACATAGTATTAGTTTCCTGTTCTACTCTTGTTTCCTACTTTCTGATCATCATGTGGCAACATAAAATACAAATCACAGGGTTTCAAACCTGGTATCCCTGACAGATCCCATTCATTGGATGGATTTGCAACTTACAATCATAGAATCATTGACATTGGAGAAGACCTTTAGGATCATCAAATCCACAAGCTAGCCTATCACCATGGTATTCACCACTAAGCCATGCCGGCAAGTGCCACATCTACATCCCTTTTGAACACTTTCAGGGGTGATGATTCCATCACTACCCTGAGTGGCCTGTTCCAGTGCCAGACCGTCCTTTCAGTGAAAAAAATTTTCCTACCATCCTACATTAACCTCCCCTGGTGCAGCTTGAGTCCATCTCTTCTCCTTCTGTCACTTGTTACCTGGGAGAACAGACCAGCCCCCACCTGGCTACAACCTCCTTTCTGGTAGTTGTAGACAGTGACAAGGTCATTCCTGAGCCTCCTTCCACCTACACCTATTTTCTACCATTTCCTTTATAGATACAGAAAACTTCTGGCACTGATTGAATGGTGAACTCATCTCAAGAGGCCCAAAACCAGGCATCATGCAAAAACGGCCCTGCATTTTAATGGAGGAACCAATCTGTCTCGTCTACCAGCCTGGATAGCCATTCATGAGCCAGTTTGGAAAGTACCTCTAAACCTGTAACTGTCTGTGCCAAAGGAATTCTGTTGTTTCTATTCTAGCTGCACAGGCATACATAAGGTTTAGTATCCCAGCAATGTAATTTCTAGAAAGCAAATAACTATTTGAACTTCTCAGAGACAGATATGTGATGACTGCTAGGTTTTTTTCATTCCTTTATTTTATTTCCTTTTTCGTAAATTTGTTGTCCACCATTGGACAAAATATGATAAAGGCTTTTTAGCTGAGCCCTTTTAATTTTGCAGTCACACATCAGAAGTCAGTAAAGGCTGCCTGCACCTAGTGAAATTCTCATGCCACTTTTTCAGGTGCAAATGGATCTAGCATCTTACTTCAGTTCCCATTTCTGATACTCATTAACTCTGACATCTTAGTTCTCTACTGTGTAGGATGGCTTTGCTACGTATGACTAGTTGCACTGATTTTACTTAACATACTTAAGACTGTTTTAGAAATGAACTATTGTCTGAATACTATTATTTTAAGGCAGTATTTTTATGGTATCTACAGAAGAATATTTAATTTTCTCAACTCACATTCTTTTGATTTTTTCTTTTTGCTTCACAAATTTGCATAAAAAGGAGGAAGATGGAGGCTTTTTTCTATACACACATATTTACACAGATATAAACATTTATATGCATGCAAATTCTTCTAAACCAAAAAGCTTACTCACTTTCAAAATGCAGAACAAGCTTCTAAAATGAAAGCATTCTTTGTTCAGAAAAACACAGGACTCCAAATTTTCAAAACTGTTTTTTTTCCTTGAAAAGTTAGATTTTCTGCTGAAAGAAAACCATTTGAAAGTGTATCTAGAGAACAGGTGGATATGCTAGGATCTAGGAGACAGGGAAGAGAAAAAATTCTGAAAAAACAGAGCTTCTGCTTAATTCCTCAGCATTTTCCTTGAAGACCCACATAATCTTGCTTTGTCCTACATGATTAAGAAAAACATTGCAAGATACCGTTATATATCCCACAATTTTGTTTGTTTAGGTATGCGTGTCATTCTTCCAAGGAGGCCAAAACCAGCATTTTCAGAGGTAGAAACCAGACACAAAAATCAGTATAGGATATTTAATCTCCCTGAATTCACACTGATTGAAATTTGATATACAAATTCTGCCTGGAAAGAGATGTGTGAATAAATGAAAAATGAAGCCAAGATTATGGTGACTTAGGTTGGAAAGTAGAATCTGACCCCTATAGCTTCAAATTTACAGAGATACGTCTAAACTGACTCATCTAAAAAACCATTAAGATATTATTGATTTAGTTTAGTGTCCTTTGTGCTGCAAAACTTAATTTCTTTGATTTTCTTTCTCATATCCCTAATTGTAGTCTTGCCCTATGAACACCTACCCCTTCTTTCTGGTTCTGCTGCTTAGTTTAGGCTCTGAGGACGAATTTTCTAGTTTGGTCATGGCCTCTATCCCCTCAACTGCTGTCAGAGCACTACCTGATCCATTGATGCAGACCTACAGGGAGAGCAGGAGTGTTCCTCCTGGTACAAGAAGTTGACATCCCTCAGCCTTCACCATTGACCCTCTACTTTCCATCTCACCTTCTACTTCAGCACTGCAGCAGTTTTATTTGGGAACACGCATTTCTATCCGCACAGCCACCCTGCAAACAACAGCACCATCACCCCCACCCTGAGAGGTGATGATCTGGGGGGGTCAGAATGAGGTCACACACTGCTTAAAGGTCTACAGCCCCAGGCTTGGAAACTTGCATCCTCCGACAGCCCCAGAGAGGCTGCTCTCTCTGACTTGCTGAGGTAGTTTGTCCAGTGGATGCTGGGACAAATGATTGGTACAGCATCCCCACAATTGCTGAGCATCTATACACTGCTTTCAGCACATCTTCTGACTTCATTTTTTAGGAATAAACTGCTACATCTGCTGTCACCTCCAGTAAAAAAATATTATTCCAAGAGCCTCTTATATCTGAATTACATCCTCTTCAACACAATTTCTGTGGATCTTTGCTCACCACTGTAGGTTTAATCTGTGCCTTCTTTCATATCTCCTAGTACAACTCAGAGTTCTGCATGTGAAATCCATCACAATGCGCTATCTCCCCACATTATAAAATTCTTTGAATGTGGAATCAGTTCAATAAAGCACAAAGGCTTTTCTTCTCTCTAAGAACTTTTTCTTTGTTTTCAGGACTAATATCACATAAACATAGTTGGTTCTGCTACCTCTGTGACAAATCGCATAGAAGATGTCTCTTTTTGGATCAACTGTGATCTCATCCTAAAAACATAATTTTAAGGACAGAGATTGCAGACAGTTTTCTCAGACCTTTTGTTACTTGAATTTTTATGCTTTCTCATTGTAGTAATCTAGTACAGTTTTTCATCATTTGCATAATTGCAAGTGCACACACTCTTCAGACATTATTATGGATAGGGTGAAAAGCTCTGCAGAGACATCACTGTTTATAGAGTATTGAGGATAAAAATATTTATAAACAGGACTCAACCCTTCAATTTACCGGACATGCAATTCATTCTAATAAATACCACATCTATCACTGATGTTTTTTTTTAGTTTTCTTATTCCATTCTAGGTCCTGTCTAAAGTGATAATGTTCAAATCACAGCCCCTGCAAACACCCTAAAATGTTTTAGGATGCATGTGGTAGGAAATCACTTTTTTCCCACCTTTTTTCCTTTCTCTGTACTTTGACAATAAAAAAAAGTTGATTTTTTTCCCTTACATATAATGTCTCTGTCTTTATGTGTTCTCCTGATGCTTTTAGAAATTCTGCAGTCAGAGAGACATGTACATGGATTACCACTTAAAGCATTATGGGATTCCGCCGCCCTGAATCTTAAGTGGGAGACTATAAGTCAGCAATGAAATGTCCCTGGTAAAACCAGCAAGGACTCAATCAACAAGCCACAGAGTGAATTCAGTCAACTGTCACCAAACCCTTCTCTACCTACTGAGTGCTGAGTGACTGTAAGCAGAAGGTAGGTCTAAATACGTAGGCATCAGGCATATCAATTATTTCTATATATACAGTTATGAGTTTAATATTAGTGTTAACTTTTCACATTTTAAGACTAAGGCACAGAATTACTCTCTTATAGCAGTCTCTTATATGAAATATTATTTGCAACTGAATGTCAAATTATTTAATGGACTTTAAAAACAAGAGATATCAAGGATGATGCTTCACATCACACTGCCTTTCAAAGCGCAAAGTGTTAATTCTTCTAGCATTTCACTAATATATTTCTTCAAAGAAAGAGTACTTTTTATTTGCATGATCCAGGAAAGTCCAGGATTTAGGAGAAAACCTGACCCATCAGAAAACTTGACATGCATGATAAGAGACAGAAGAGCTATTAAAAATTAATTTCAGGGAATATGGGAGCATTTGTGTTATTAACTTCTGTAATTTCTATGTTAATACTGGCCACCTTTATACAGGTATTTTTGGGAGCCATAGATGATTCTGCCTGTTTTGTAATGCTACCATGGCCTGGTTTGATCTCAGCATACAAACTGTTCTAATTTTAGACAGAGCTTCTAAATCACACTGTCTACAGGATGGTACTCCCAACACTTTTAGCATGTTTATAGTGTTTTCTGGTAAACAGCGGGTGAACTGTAGTCAACTCATGGTTATTCAACATAGGTATAGCAGAGAAATAGAACTGCCCACTGCTAAAGAATTGTACTTGTCAAGCACTTTGCCTTGTGTAGTGAGGATGCAGAAAAGGGCTCAAAAACATTGATACTCTCCATGCTTCATTATTCTGCTTGGACCTTTTCCAGGAGCAGTTTCAGCTTTGGTAAAATACATATTCTGAGTCAAAGCAGGATGTAGCAGCTTCATGAAGCATTCAAAGATCACTCTACCAGCTTTGGCAAGCATTAGTGTTACTGCATTTACAAGGTGTTAAATTAATATCTGCACGATGACAGAGACATCGCAGAGATTTTTTCGCTGAAGCTGGAAGTTGGCCTAATGCAAATCCTTGAAGAGATAAAATAAAAAATTGTCATGCTTTGGGAAGAAACTGGGTATCTAGGTTTGCAAACTGCCCACCAGAAGATTGGGAAGTGTGTAGTGTACCCAGACCCTAAGTCACAGAAAGGGAAGTGACAGAAGACTGCTGAGGCATGGAATGCCTCAGCAGTTTTCTCATTTAATTTGAAAAGAATGAAGGGTGAAGGCGAGCACTTGGCATGAGGTAAGGAAGGGCCTATGGCAGAGAGTTGTTATTCACACAGCTCCAAAACACAACCCCCATATTCTGTGCAGGATTTCACTCTGATTCAAAGAAGTGATCTGACTCAGGAGCTCCTTCTCCAAGCAGATACAAGACATGACTTAGTGGAAGCTGAAAACTTTATAGTCTAAACAAAGGCTTTGACTGTGATTGCTGAGCCTTCAGAGACCTAGCTCCCTCTGAGACATCTTTCCTACTGAATATGAGAGAAAGGTATCATTATGTACTGCTAAGGGAATACATTTATACCACTGTGCATAGACATTACAGTAAAAACCATTGCCATGAAGAATGAGGCTCATGACCTCTCTCTCACTGCGCTATCCTGAAAATTTCATTGTAACACCTTAAAACCCAGGAACATTTGCACATCTCTTCCTGTACAGGAAGGCACTCCTTTTCAGTAACACCTGTAAAAGATCTTTTGCTAAGGGCCGTCAACAGCAATAATATTTGATTATTAATACACTGCTGATGCCTTTTGTTTTATCTGCAAGTAAAAATAATGTTTTAGCTGAAGCTAGAATAATTTTGAACAAGTCTTGGATTCTTTTGTTCCTCTATAGCAGCAGATTCTCAGCAGGCAGAAAAGACCACACCTCATTCAGATTAGCTGCAAAAATGTAAACTACCTGGGAGTTTGGCTTATAATTTAAGAAGTCACTGTCTCTAGGAAAGAGCTAATAATTAAACTAAGAGTCAGAAAAAATTTAGATTCTTTTCTTTTACTTATTGAGATATCGTT
>VXBQ01006198.1:8941-41837 GCA_013400175.1 Phainopepla nitens | reverse complement strand
ATTACATTTCTGACTTAGAGTTTTACTTATTTTTACTTTCGAACTAGCACACCACATTTGCTCTTCTGGCTAAAGGATGCATCTAGGAATAAATACAAATCATCAAGAACCCCCACTATTTATGTAGGAACTATGGAGATGTGCAGAGACTGTGGGTTTTTCTCCACACAAAATTCTTCAAATCCCTTTAAAGTAAATAACAGTACACACAGATGAATAAAGAAAAACATTTTGATTAATAGTGCCTTGTTCACAGAATAAATCGTATATGTATAAGAATTATGGGATTTCTTTGGCTCATATGATTCCCTAGAGAAGCAGAGTTTTATACTTATATATGTATATATGATGAAGTACAACACCAATATGGGCTACAGGACAAAAAAAGCTGAGGAACAGCAAAGACTTTCATTTAGGTAAACACTATTATATAACCTGCATGTAAATATACAGATATAGATACACAGATATAAGATATATAAAAAGAAGTATGAGGCAGCTTAGGATTCAGTGACTGTGGAAGACCAGCCCTATTACAGAGACTCATTTTCATCAGCTGAGATTAACCTCTAAATATATGTAGGTATAGAGAAAAAGATATATTTTTCTTCCAAGAGAAACTTTTAGTAATAATCATATTTTGAAATCAGTGGTATTTTATTTTATGTTTTAGTTCATACATCAGATTTCCATTGCAGCAGATCATGCATCTAAAATAGAGAAAAATAAAAAAATATATATATTTGTATTTGCTATATTTTCCCAACGGTAAAACAGTTCATGTTAGAGATATGATAGATATGAATGTAGAAATACTACTTTTTATGAGTACTTTTACTGTAAAAGTTTACCAAGATTATTGGTGACTGAAATATGAAATATTTTATGTTCATCTGGGACAAAACAACATGGAAAAAAAACCAGAAAGTGAGTGAAGCCTTTACTTATTTTAGTAAAGACAGTAGTCTTTACTAAAATAAACATGTGAAGAGATATATTTCTTTACAGCTCTGAACTATGGGAAGGAATAAATTTTTTGTCTGAAAACAAGTCACAGCTGAATTTAAGTTTTATATAGAAAGGATTTACTAGCTTTCAAATATAGAGGAGAAAATTCTTTTCATCAGGGATTTCCATAATGCACATAGGATGAGTATGCTTACAAATGGAATTTTGCAGTGTAGTGTGGAAACTCTACCAAAGGGTTAGCCTGTGTAGGCCTAGGAACTGCCCCTCCCAATTTCTCCACCTGAAGGAAACTTCATTTCTTCTAATCTGTTTCCAAAAATACTGTTTCCATTTTGCACATAATCCTATTAAAGTTTATGTCAGCATGGAGTAGGGAAATAGAAATTAAAACAACTGTTTTGCAAGTAGGAGTGCATTTTTTGAAACATATGCCCATCCACAAAAGTTCTGTCTAGAGTAGTTTACCCTGCGTGCACAACAAAGTCAACTAAATTTCTTAGCTAAACAGTAGCCACTGTTCACACCAGAAAGTTTATTTTGGAGCCTGGATATTGTTACAAATAATAATTATTTCCATGTCTAAATATATCAGGTATGGCATTTTGTGGTACAATGAGAATAGAAGTTAAAATAGAAGAAAGCTGAGAAATAATAATCCAAGTATCATATGTAGTGAAATCCCATGTTTCAGAAGATTAAATTGCTGTTCATTTTAGGCAGAGTTATGGTGGTTCATGGTCCTTGCAACAAAAATTGCAAAGCTGAATCTGTTGGAGTTTCCAATTAAATTTAGGGCTTAGACTTATTTAATGCCAGTTGTTTTTGAGAGATGAAGTGTCATGAAACTGTTCTCCAAGTTAGTGAAGAGATCAAGTGAGAGCTTCCTAGCTGAAATGGCAGAACTAAACAAATGAACTTAAACCAAACCTCACCTCATGAAGTCAGTTCAGAAAAGATTTTCTGACTTGATAAGTTATAGCACTAGGGTTGCCACTGTCAATAAGATATAATGGTAATGCTTTGGTTGGAAATGCACAAAGCTGTATCAAAATTTCAGCACCACCTCTTTGTCAATATCCTGACCCAAAAGCTTTATAGTGGCTTGTCCATTGCAGCTGTGTCATTGCAAATTACAGCATGAGATTGTGCTCAGTTACTGATCAGCCAGCAAAACCACAAATGTTTTAATGTCTGTCAGGGGGTTAAAAGGATTCTGTTACTTATGCAGGTTTTTAAGCAATACAGTTGTCAAATAACTCATCTGGTTTTATTCCCTTGCAGTATTGTGCTGAATTAATTTGCCTACTAGTTTTTGCTCAACATGTTGTTTGCAGGATTGCAGTGTGTACATCATACAGTATTTGGGCCATTGCCTGTGAGGCAATGCTTTAGGTCATAAAAGACAAAATTCAGTACAAAGTGAGGCAGAGCTTTTGCAGTAAAACTGCCACCAATTAAGTTATTGCTCTCAGTAGCAATCATATTGTCTAACCATCTCCCTCATAGTGTAAGAAAGAGAAATTTACTCTTAACAGCTAGACAACTACTGCTGGGTGTGCATATGCAGATGTAAGAGATTGCAGAGAGTTCACAATGCAATGGAAAAATTAGGATATGGATACATAAAGAGGAAGATAAAATTTCAGTAGAGTGAGATTGAAAATACAGATCTGTTTGAAAGGCCGAGTTATACAGTGAAAGATTTTTTCAAATTATCATGGTTTTGCCAGTGTTTTCATGCAAGGAAAAGCCATCTGACTAAAATCACCAATGGCTGCTGCTATCCTTTAGGCAACCAAGAGGAGGAGAATTTCAACAGCAGAGAACATAATAAAAATAAAACAAAGAAAGAAAACCAAACAAAACAAAATAAAACAAAGAAAAAGACACAAAGAAACAAAACCAAACCAAAACCAAACAAACAAAAAACCAAGACAAAACAAAACCCTCAACCTGAATAAACAGCCACACCAACAGGCAAACACCACATTTCTGTAACTTCTTGCCATCTTCACCAAACACAAGTAAGTAACTATCATTGAAAGAAATTATAAGGCTCCTAAATACACATAGGAGGAGCATTCAAGTAGTGTAGAAATTAAGTCTGCATGTGCTTCTTTTTATAATGTTCTCTTACAATATATCAAACAGTTCTTTCAAGTGTATGTTCACTAATTTTACTGAATTAGTATAGAATTCAAGGTTCTTGAGACTTTATGACTTTGTCTAAATGCAATTGCATAACTTCTTTAGGTCTTGATTTTGAATGAAACTGAAACCAATGAAAATTATGATTATTTCTTTCTTTTCTTTACTTAAATACTTTAGAATCTTATGAGTTACCACCAGCTTTCAGCACAGTAATTTTTTTTAACATAGATTACATTATTTTGTTTAATTAATTTAAACACTATAATAGTCACATATTCAGAAAGATGTTTTGGCAGTCAGTTTCACTAAAGAATGAAGGAAAAAAAGAGGAAAAATGTCCTAGATAAGTATAAAGTTAAGCAGAAGCAAAGGGCACAATTTCTGTTTATTAGCATAATAAAGTCATCATTATTTTAGCAACAAAGGTTTCTTGCCTAATAAAAAATATACCATCTCATAATAATTAAACAAATAATGTTTAACATATCTTACATTCACATAGTTAAGGTGAAATAAACAAATGAGTGGGCTTACAGAGAAAGTGCAGCTTTATTTATTGCTTAAGTAATATTTCGTCATACATAATAATCTTAGCCTGGGTAGTATATTCAATTATTTGTGATTTTCTAATTTTCATTTCCGTGTGTTAGTAAAATGTAAGATTTTCAGTTCTTCTGTTTGATATTGGATCCGAGCAGAAAAGAACACTGACAGGCCAGATTATGTAATAATTATGAACAAAAGTAGAAGTAAATAATGATATGACTTTTACAAGGGTGGTTTGGTTGTCAGTAAAGTGGCTCCATGTGTTCTGTCCTCTAAACAACACAAAATTAATATGAATAAATATTATGAGCTACCTAGATAATAAATACAAACTGCCTTCTACTCCACTGCATGTCACTTTATCGTGAAAAAGCTCAACTGTTTGCACACAAACTTCTTGTCAACTTGACAAATCTCAGGAAAAAAAAAAAAACAAACAGCAACCCATATCTTTTGATAAAGGTCATTTTGAGAATGTGATGCCATGTCACCAAATGTTAAATCTGGAGTAGCAATGATCATGCAAAAGTATTCTGCTTTACTATTTCAGGTGAACAGCAAGACAAGAACCTGTACTATTCCTGGATCTTGTAGGAGGACATCAAAGTTAAAACTTCAGTTTATTTTTCTGCTTTCTTTTTAATTTAATAAAGGGAGGAATAGAAGCTGTGATTGGTCCCCAAAAATCCATCATTCACAGCGTTGAATCAAATAGAAAAAATCAAATAATGGTAATAAATACACACAACACTGCAATGTTGCAACATTGACAGTCAGGTCCACCAATATTTGGTTTACTGTTTACTGTTTACATAGAGTAACACAGACTCATCTGCAATGGTATTTGAAACTGCAACAGCAGTTTGCAGGCGTGAAGCATGCACAGGTGCCCCATTGCATACAGGTGCCTAGGCCAGGGAGGCAGGTTTTCCCACAAGGATTTGATAGCCCCAGATGGAGAAAAGTGCTTTTGCTCTTTACGTTTGTACTTGGTTTCCTACTTCAAGCCAATTAATTTCTTAGGATAACAGTTTGTATAAATTATTTCAGCTTGGACATCCATATCCCAGTATACTTGAAACAAATCAATAGTTTTCTCAATCCATTTTGAAAGCATCATTCCACTCACTTTTACAAGAGACAATATATTTTAGCAAGGATAATATAGTACACAGGTTTTCTTATGTCATGTAGATGCCTAATTTCTTTTTCTTGCATTCTCATTCTTGAGTCCAAATCCTTTATTAAGATTTATGCTGCCAGGAATAATAATTTCTTGTAATTATTACATATTTTTCTTTTGATCTTCTGAAGAGACTTGAATATACATGCATTGCAGTGTGTATGTGTGTCTAGGAATTAGAAAGACAAAGGCAAAATATTTTGCAGTCCCTGTGTAAAAGTGATGAATGAATAGCTTAATTTTTGCTTAAAGCATTATTTTGACATCTGCACTAATTATATCTCAATCCCTTTAAAAAAATCTTCCTAAAAAAAACAGGCTGTCGTTATGATATACATTGATTCAAAACCTATCACCAGTTTATTGCTTGATTTCAACAAGGAAAAAAATTATGACAGATAAAAATGGTTTCGCTATTCATGGCTAGAAGAAATAATTTTCTGATTGTTTTGCTGTAATATCATTTCTATTTGAAAGAAAAATATTTGTTCTGAGAAGGCAAGTTTCTTTCATTGTTAGCTTCACATAACCCTTATTTTCTTTGGGTCTACTTTCTTTCCAACCTATATACAGGATACTATTCCATGTAGAAATTTTGTTGACATACACTCCTTGCTATTTATCCAGCTTACAGAATGTGATTAAATTGGTGTTTGCTCTGAATAACATCAGATGTATTCTCTATGTATGAAGATTTCAGTGACTCCAAGTACTGGATTTACTGCATCTTTTCTAGAGATCTAGAGTAATTTGTGAACTATATCCATGTAAATAATCTTGTTTTGTTTTTTAAGTCTCCCCCACTTAAGTTTATCAGACTGTACTGAAAAATATTGCCTTCAAATACCCAAATTAGGAAAAGTTTTTTATTGATAGTTTATTTTATATTTTGTAATATGTTAATATTGTCCTTTCATCTAAGCTCATCGCAGCGTCAGCATTGCTCAGTGGAATCAGCAGAGCAGTGCAACAGTCTTGTAAAATGGAAACATAGGTGTGGTTCTGAATCAAAGTTCTCTGCATCAGTCCTTCAATGAGAGAAGGGGAGAAATCTTCTTAATTTAAATTGTTTCCAACATGACTTTGGTTTTGCTTAGATTCACCAGAGGAAATGCTCCCTTGTCCGGTGCCTGAACCTTCAGAATCTTCAATGGAAATTAATGTACAAGTAAAGACAATGGTGTTGTCAGGAATTAATATGAGAATTAATTGAATGCCATCAGTGCCTGACTGTCTTTGTAACACAGTACATTGTATGGGTCTGTTTAGGTTTCTAAAGAAAATTTACTGGTTTGTGTGAAATTGTTTTAGCTAGGCAATGCGATATCATGGTTCTACATTCTAGGAACAGAAATAAGCCAATCTGATGGATCTTGAAGGAAATAGTTTCTTAAAAATACACAACCCCAAAACTTAAATCCTATAGGTAGATTTTGCATAAAAATTTTGCATGTCAGAAAAGGAATGTGAGCTAGAAAAAAGAGTAGTGAGTGGGTGGGTAAAACTTGCATCACCTCTATTCCCTTTCTGTTTTACTGCTTTAGGGTAAGTTATGTTACATAATTTGTTTTTGCAGAAGGTCTTGTAAGAGTTAAAGCCATTTCTAGAGGTGGGAGTATGATAACTCAAAACCAATAGCTGATTTTTTTACAATTAAAAATAAAATCAGGTTTTATTATCATGCCTGAGGGAATAGCAGTTCTTCTCAGCAGTATAAGCTGCCCAATCAAGCTTTTGCCACATAAAAAGTTCATTAGTCAACACACGTAGAAGTTTGCAAGTACTGACTATATCAAGAACTAATTACCATGTGCATCACACTAAAAACAAGAAAAAAATTGTATTTTCATTTTTGCTGTAATTCATAAGCTGTTGTTAAAATGACAAGTCTGCGTTCCCTTGTTAAATCATCCACCAGGTAAACAAATGCTAAATCCTGCACCTGGGGAGGAGCAAACCCTGGCACCAGCATATGGAGTGGGGGCCACCCAGCTGGAAAGCAAAAGGAGGTGGAGTTTCTGATGGACAGAAATTCAAATATGAGCCAGCAATGTGTCCCTGTTGCAAAGAGTTAACAGTGCTCTGGGAGCACTGCAGGCAGACATCCTGATACACAGCCAGCAGCTTGGGAGAGGTGGACTGTCTCCTCTGTCAGGACCCAGTGAGGCCACACCTGGAGTGACAGGTCCAGTTCTGATCTCCTCTGGACAATGGAGATATGAACATACTGGTCCAGTGAAGCTCCATAAAGATGCTGAAGGGACTAGAGCATCTCTTACATTAGGAAAGGCTGAGAGAGATGGGACTGTTCACCCAGAGAATAGAAAAGCTGATGAGAAAATGCAAACAAAATCAGACTTTCTTCTCAGTGACGCCCAGTGATAGAACAGAAGGCAATGGACATAAATAGGAAAGTGGAAAATTCTTTTTAAAGGCAAGAAAAGCAGGGGGTTTTTACTTTGTGACCAAACTCTGGAGCAGACAGCCCTACCAGGCTGGGGAGTCTACATCCTCCAAAACCTGACTGGACATAGTCACATGGTGATTTGGGTTATAACATTTTTGAAAAACAGAGCAATTTACCTGGAAAGAGTGCAAATTACAGACTGGTCTGCCAAGCACTGAGCAGTCGAAGAACCCAGGTTGTAGACAAGAATCTTAAAATAATGTCCTTAAAATTATGCAAAAGCATGTAGGAAAAAAAATGCAAAGGCCTACAGAAAAAAAAAAAAAAGCACAAGAACAAGGTACATATCCATATACAATTTTTCTATGGTGACAGTGTGCTTTGTAGCTTATACAGTGAGAACAAATGTGCTTTCCAGGAAACATAGGTACATTATAAGAGAGGCAATATGCCCTTATGCTCTTCTTCCTGCCTAGTTTGCAGAGCTGTACAACTTTTGTGAGCTTCCTCTACTTTAGTAAAAGTAAACCTCTAGACTCCAGAGGAAACATGGTGTACTTCCTACTAATTTAACTTTACACCACCAGAAAACTTCACTTGATATATGTTTGCCACATGACCTGTATAGCACTACTCATCCTTCTGGTCCTTGAGTATAAAAAGAAATATTTAAGCATTACTTTATATAAATATATAAGAAGTTACAATTCTTTTCTACATTCAAAAAATACACTTATTTTTCTGTAAAAATATACAGTTTATTCTATGCAAAGGCAGTAAGAAGATATTTTCTATGTTAGATTGCATTAGACTAACACATAGTGACAGAAAATATATAAACTCCATTGATGTGAAATACATATTGAAGGCATTTTTGTCACTCAGTAATAAAAACATAGAAAAGTTGGGAAAAGTTACAATGTGCTAAAAAAATTTCACGTTTTATGAGTAGTTTGCTATTAGCTTCCAAAACAAGACATCAGTTCTCATGAAAGTGACTATAACATCATTTGTTTCACTATGCCTCAGGTAAAAGTAGATGTAATCTGCCGTGTGCCTTGCAGGCTTGTGATACAGACAAAGACATTTTGTTTTGTTGACTTTGGGGGTATTTTTTCTGGTTTGGAATGGCTCTGCTTTTTTTCTCAGAGAAAAATGAGGCAAAGCACAGCTAATGGAAATTTTCAACTATAGATTTAGAAACTGATATAGCTAGAGTTCACAGACATCAAATGAAATCTTGCATAACTTGGTCAGGTTTTCACAAAACATAGAGGGACATGTATTACAACAGATTACAGGTGAAGATTTTGCAACTCAGCTGCTAAGAGCCAGTTCCTACTCCACTTCAGACTTCCAGAGGTTTCAAACAGCAGCACTTGTTTTCTGCATGGCCAACACATTTTAAAAACAGATTTGGGGTTTTATGCCCTGCATGAATTTTTGATAATCACACTTTAAGGGCTGAAGAGCAAGAAATTAGGACAAGTTTTTCTTTTCCCCTCACAGAGGGAAAATAAAGTTCCACGTAGTTGAGGAAAAATTGGTCTGTTGGGACAGGATTACACTCTATTGGTAATTTGGCCATGGAATTTTTCATTTGATTTTCTGAAGTTTCTGAACTGTAGCTAGAATATCTAGGAATATTTTGGTGCTCAAATTCACTTTAACTCCTTTGAGAATTTCCAGTCTAGTAGCTCCTAATTTGTCAAACTACAAATATTTGTAGAGATGGACTCATATGATCCCAGAAGAGTTGGAAGTGACCTTACAAGGTCATCTTATCAAGCACTATGCTCAAACAGGGTTGTATACAGTTAGTTGCCTAGATTCACTTCCAACTGGCTCTTGAGTATTTCCAATGATGGACACTCCACAACTCCTCCGGACAACCTGACACGTTGAAAGTATTTTATAAAAAATGTGTAGATCACTGGTGTCTGAAAAGAGAAGAAATTCTAAATATCATGCATAGAGTCTTTCCATCTGAAACAATGGATGTTGGACTAAATTGTGGTTCAGTTATGAAATCTGTATTAAGAAATATAATGTCTGCCTGTTATCACTAAACAGGGAAAGTAAACTGTCAACTATTAAAAATGTTCTCCTTGTACCCTCTGTGACTCTCTGCCACCAGAAGCTGAAAGTTCTGCAAAACTAGGTTTTGCAAGTATGGATAGCCTATAGAAGATGCATGAAAATCTTTCTCCAGGAATTTTGTAAGCTGTTTTTCAGACACACTTGACCATAGTATGTCAAATCTATTTCACAGAACTAAATTTCTTTAGATTCTTGAGATGGCCTCTAATTTATTTTTTTCTCTCATAAAGAGAAACAAAGGTCAAAAATATCATGTTATAGATTTATAATTTTTCAGTCTTCATTTCCACTGATGAAATAAATTAATAACTGTATAACCAAGTCATCTCAAATAGAAAATATCTGTCATAGCTTCAGAGGGTAACTTTTGTGTAGAATCTACAGATCAGTAAAGCTGTATGAAAACCTTTCAGTGAAAAACATGAGACAAAATCACGTTTGGGTATTTTTGTGAGAAAAAAAATCAAATAAGCCAACAAACATTTGAGTTCTTTGAAAATTTTCTTCCTTTTCTTGTGAAAAAGGAAAAAAAAAATTGCTTTATTTGAGCTTTTGCTTCATTTTTTTCTTTCAATTGTGAGGCCAGACTTTTGCTTAGAAATATTCTCCACTGTAGTTCTAGAGGTGAGAGGCATAAGTTTCACCAATATAAAAACTGGCTTCTCTTAGAAGATAATGTAGACTACATTTTCACATCATTTCTCATGGTTACTCATGGTTTGTCTTTCCTGGGAGACTGGATCATGTTACAGAAATACTTTAATGAGTACTTTATCATAAACAAATCCTCATTGAAGTGTTTGCAAATCCATCCTCTCTTTCTTGTTCAACAGGCTGACATTTAACTCATGTAGTTTTCCTAAAGGTAAGCAAAATTTATGAAGCAACAAACATAGAAGTTAAATTTGCCTGCAAAGCTTTTATTTGTGGTAGGGAAGTACATGTCAAGAATATGTTTCTGGTCAGTCTCCTAAAATCAGACGATCATATTAAATATCCTTAGATAAGAAATTAACATCTCCACAGAAATCTTGCATACCACAAACCACACAACCTCACATTTTGTGCAAAAGGCGTAGGGACTTCCTCCTTAACTGTGATTTATACTTTAGAGGAAGTAGAAGTCCAGCTGAACACATATCTAACAATTTCCTGTATTAGCTCTCTAAAATGTATGTTTCTTCAGGTTGAAGCTCCACATTATTCTTTACCCACAAAAATGAAACCTCTGAAATAAGAAAGTTTTGGTATATTTTGGATTCTGCCTGTAGGTGTCAACAGTAAAAGAGAACAATTATAAAATCAGTAAAAAATAAATAGAATTTCTCCTCATAGGATTTCACACTCACCAAAGTCTACCAGTACTGCAAAATAATTGCTGCAGTTTTCTACAACTCCTTTGACAGCAGTAAGGCCTTTAGGTGGAACGGGTGTTTTTAAGCAAAATAAAAAATGAGTCTACAGTCTCAGAAGAAACTGGAGGTTAAAAAGAGATCTTTACACTCTGGTACAGTCCGGTTTGGATGGTTGCTCACAGGTTACCCATTCCAATTACCTAGCAAAACTAGAGGCCTAAAGGGAAAGACATGTTTAGGGTAGAAAGGGATGAGGTAATATCCCATCGTAGTAGATGAGAAGTGATTACTGAAACTGTTGTAAGTAAGAGACTGTTGTAGTGCTGAGACCACTAGGAAAGCAGACGTCAAGTTTTTTTCCATCTTTTTCCTTTGGTTTTTTGGTTTTGGTGGTTGTTGTTGTTGTTGTTTTGGCTTGGTTGGTTGGTTTTTTGTTTGTTTGGGGGTTTTTTGCCTTGTCCAACCATCTCCATATCTTTATGAAATGCAAAGTACAATCTGTGCCTTTTTGAAATGAGTGGTAGTCAGCAGAAATGTATAATCACACAAGATGAAAAAGTTCTAGTTAGTGTACACTACTTTGGATTTCAATGGGTTCTTCACTGCCAGTCATGGCAAGTCCTTGTGAACATAAAAATGTTGGTAACTCTGCCCACTGCAGCATAGCTTCACATATAAGTCACAGTTTTGCATTCCAGAGCAAAACAGAAACTTCATACATTTTAGAATGCAAGATGCTCTTGGCATGAACTTCTCTGGGAATCAACTGAATCAGTTATGATTTCCAGTGCTTCACTAGATCTCCAATGTCTCACTAGATTAAGCTAAATTTTATAACATTTATATCTTAATACATTATAGCCATCTTCTATTTATGATCATATAGTGAAATTTTATTGCTGCTGATTTTACTTTGGGAAGGTCAAACTGAATTCAGATTAATGCTCCTGTTTATCTGCAAAAATATGGGTGCCCTACAATTTTTACCAGTAAGAAATACTGAAGTTCCAAAATAAAATTCTAATGTCACCCTCCTGTGCAAGAAGCCTCTCTCCTTCATACAAAACATCCAATAAAAATAATGTTCTTTTGCTTTAAAACCTGACACTTACAAAAATAATCCATAATGGAACAAGAGATAATGAGATGTACTTCACCTACAAAAGTGTCGTAATGCTTCCTGCTTCATAATGCATTTGTAGATATGAATCTTGTCTCTTTTATTGTCTATAAAGTAAAGAAGGGAATATTGTACAATCTTTTCTTACATTAAAATCTTAATGGATTCAGTATTCTCAGTGAATAGCTTCTGGGCAATTTATTTATTTTTATAGTAGATAAGATTTGTTTTGTTTGTTCTTTTGTCCAGACATAAGCTAGCTTGGCTTAAAAAGCCTGATTCTTTTCTTAATACAGCTTTCTTTAAAAATAAAAAAGAAACCAAAACAACCTTAAAATGCTTAGATTCCTGGTTTTCTTCGTAAATTAATTTTACTGATTTTAAATTAGCTGACTGATTTAAAATACCCTCTTGAAAAGTAAAAAGAAATTCACACTTGAATTAAATGTAAATCAACTCTCCCTTTGGTCTTAAAAATGAAGGACTAGTGTAGTTTTTCTACATGGAAAACGTCTTTAAACTAGGAGACTGATATGAATACTCATGTAGTTATTTGGTACATAGCACCTTCTCGACTCCTTTTTCCTTTCCCAAATATAGGGGTGTACATTTTAGCACATCTACAACTCCATTAGCAGTTCCTGCAAATGGTACAAAGTCATAACAGCAGGCAAAATGCAAGCCTTGGAACATTATTTTATAAAGAAATCATTCACTGCCCATCCAAAGAGGAGAATTACCATGATACTGTTAGTCACTAAGGGTGAAACATCAGATAGAACTGAATTAGCTAAGAGCTCAATGGGACCGCAAATTCAAATTCTCTTGTTATCCTTTTAGAAAAAGTCAAATATTCAGGACTATTTCAGATCAATTTAGCGCAGATGCAGAATTTCTGTTAGCTCAATTATAATTCCTTTGGTAGATATAGATTTTTGCAAACATTTTGCCTCCTCTCCTGCCCACGTTATCATATTGTTGACCTTAACATTCCATCATGGAATTTCACTTATGGGTTAGCTTTATAAGCCTCTTTCTTCTATCATATTGCAGTTCAAAGCATCCAGCTCAGAGTGTCTTTTTGTATGCTGGGTTTTTTCTGTATGAGAAAGGTGTTGCTTTCTCTACAGAAAACAAAATGGATAGGTGGATACTCTTTTGCTGGGTTTCTTTTTTTTTGAAGATCACCTGCTTTTTCTTAAGCAGGCCAGTTCAGAAAAGTGTATCCAAATTCTTTTATTCTTTGTCTTTGCAGCTCAGTATCTGAAGTTCTAATAGAATCTGTGAATAGAAGCTATTTTAGATGACAAAGCACAGATGCTACAGTATTGCTTCCTTTTTGTAAACAAACGGCTCTCAAAAACCAGGAAAAAATGCTACAACTCAACAAAAGAGGGAAGTCTCCATTTCATGAAGTATTCTTACAAGCACAGGCACAGAGAGAAATTTTCTTACCAAATTATTTTTTCCATAGTCAGTGGTTGCTACTTAGAAAATTTCACGTGGCATAGTCAGTGACTTTTATTTCTTGAAAATGTATCTTAATATTTTGAAATATCCAAATGAAATTAAAGGTAATTTTTGGGGAAAAAAATTAAAACTATTAAAAAAAGGAAGGGTGTCACTTGAACAATCAATGAACAAATGTCTTTGACATTGCATTAATTTTTGAATTGATTTTCATCTGAAAATTATCCAGAATTACTAATGATATTCTCAGATCCATGAAGCTTTGTACTCAGCATATCAGCAGGTGGTAAGGAATTTTCTTTCCAGCTAAACATGGAAGATTTTCTCTCCTTTATGCATAGATCAAAGACAGAAACCAAAGGAAGTACAAATAATGCCAGTCATGCGGGATAGGGAACATACTATTTTTTCATAAGTCAATCACTGTAAATAATGGCCATCTCATATAACGATGGCACTTAGAGTGCAAAGTATATTACACAATTTGCAAATCTGGGACCAGAATGTCAAGGAAGTCTCAGAGGAAACTTAATTAGCTGGAAATCTCACACAGCCTAGTCAGCTACAGCTCCATTAATCATTTCCATATACCTCATGACGCTGTTTGTTCCTCTCCTGCCTCTTTTGTGTAAAACATTAGTGTAAAGCAGAAGAATGAAGTAAATACCTTTAAACCGCCTGGCAATGTGAGATGCATTTTCATACTCAGTTTGGGAAGGGCTTGTGCAGGATATGACACTGAAAACCAGCAGCTCCATGCTTTGAAAGTTCACCTAGATGTACACCTTACTTTTTAAATAGAACTAACAAGACACTCATTGTAGGACAGAATGGAGACAAATATGAAAAATAAAACAGGAAAAAAATCAGGCCATATTTGAGGGGAAACTGCCCTGCCTGTGAATATCTATAAAGCAAAAGGACTGATCAATATTACAAATTATGTAACAAAGGACATCTGATTTCTCTTTTTACAGCTGAAGTTTTATGTGCCTGGTCCTCATGTGTGCCCCTTAACCTACAAATATTCCCATATATTCCCATTTTTGTCATTCCTCTCCATAGAGTAAGTGTCATACCAGCTTACAGAGCTAGAATAGGATTTCTAAGGGTGAAAAATGTAGTGAATTGCCACATCATTAATTCTGCTGGTTATGAATTTCAGCTTTGCTTTCTTGCCATGGGATAAAACAACATGCAGTTTTGAGAGGCAAACAATTAAAAATGTATTATTTATTAGAAATTCAATAAAGGAGGCTGTAGGCTCTGAACCACTAAAAGGAAAGTCGCAGGAAGACTTTGACAGAAGATTTCACAAGTGTTTGGGTTTTTGGAGAAAAAAGCCTAAGGTCTGGGGAACAGATTTATTAGATGACTATAAAGATTTCACAACCTCTGCAAAGCCAAAATCCATTTTAAACCAGAATTACATGTAAGAGCTCTTTGTGCCCTAATATGCCCTTATGTCATGTCAAGCATAGGTCATTCTCATACCTATCTATTTAATTAGCTTTGGAAATCTCTGCTTTTTCTTTTCTCTTGCCTATATATAAGGCAGCAGGGTCGAAGCTGTAGACCTCTGGCTGTTTTTAAGCTGCACATTATCATGTCAGAGACCTCAGCTGCTGTGGCAGGCTGATCACTGATCACTTCCAGCAGACTTCTGCTCCTTGCAACCTTCCTGCTAACTGTACAATGTGGGATTGTGGTTCAGATGGGAAGAAGTGGTCTAGGTCATCTGAATGGGAAGCCTAAACCTTCCCAGACTTAACTTTGCACTTAACACTGCAAACCAGATTTAGAAGAAAAGCATGACACAAGCCCCCTTCTCAGATGCTCATTTAGTACAAAGGCAAAGTATCACACCTCCAGGCTGCCCCACCAGGAATCAGAATTCCACCACAAACTGAGCTTTGTCTGCAGCAGCTCTTGTCTGCTCAGGCCAGAAGACACAAAGATGGGGCTGATGGTTGGAGCAAAGTCATTCCGAGCAACATACAGGGGTGCAATAATTGGGAATTTAGAATGCTTGGCGATTTGGCTGTCTTCACTCTATCTTCAGCCCAGGGACAGCATGCCAAGAGCTGCAGCCCCCAAGGAAAGTTTGAGGGCGCAAAAGCTGTAAGCACCTAGCTGTGAGTGGCTTTGTTATGTGTGCCCAGACATCCTAACCAAGTGTGACCTCACTTACTTGGAGTCAGACAGGCTGCTTTTAATCCTGTCACCAACACATTTGGCCATATTCTCAGGGAAGAAATCTTAAAAATTTCAAAACATTCCTGATGGAACATGGTTTTTACCTGGTTTTGGTTGAAAAAGACTGTGTTCATTTATTTTTACTGTCCCCAAAGTGGGAGGTCTGAGTCTTCTGCTAGTGAGACTGTAAGATATGAAGGACGTTTATTTCCTGGCAAACCCAGGCCTGTCACTGGCAATATTTTAGCTTATAATTTGGTCAAGTTTATTATGCTCAGGGCTGAAGTGGTCCATAGATAAATGTTACATCTGCACAGACAAACTTACTCATTCATTCTGGAAGGAAAAGAATATTAGATATATATGTGAATATAGATCTGCAACGAGGCCGACACTGCGTTCCAGAAATATATAGGTTAAGAAATATAAAATTTATATAAAGGAATAGAACTCAATATTCTGAGTGTTCCTGGTGTTTAATTCTCCAGAGCTGTTTAAGCTTCTAGAAAATTAACTGTGATACTTTATAACAGCTTTGTTATAACCTCATTTTTGGACCTAGCAACAGCAAG
The DNA here is from genome assembly GCA_013400175.1 of Phainopepla nitens. Classification (NCBI taxonomy): domain Eukaryota; kingdom Metazoa; phylum Chordata; class Aves; order Passeriformes; family Bombycillidae; genus Phainopepla; species Phainopepla nitens. Next base: position 25,768 of record VXBQ01006198.1, on the reverse strand, counting down.
AAAAACGCCATTGTGTGTGTAAAGTCCATGGTTTCTTCCCACTCCATTTCTACATATCTGAGGAAAATATGAAAGAGAAAACATAAAACTGGATTTTGTATCTTCAAATAATGCAGTCATAATTAGTATAAAGAATATATTTACAATTATCAGACATTAGGATGATATGGATACAGTAAGCTTGGGTTCATAGGGCTTCATTTGAAAGAGTTTTACAGTTAGCTTTCCTCTTTTTGCTTGCCTGTCTACTTGACAAAGGATTACAGGTTCCATATAAACACTGGCTTCAGTAGTGATTGAGCTAACATCTTACTGGGCTAACATTCATGAAAACACCCAGGCTAACACTGATGCACCCACATGAATTTGACTATTCTTCAATGAGAGAAAGAGAAATCCATGAAGAGCAATAGGTTCACAGCTGCCTTTAAGGTCCAGAGCTCAGCTATTTCAGCAGCTGTTAAGAATTTTTAGGAACTGACTAGCATCTTTATTTATTATTTGAATAGGAATACACATAGTTTGGTGCTAACCACATTCGTCAATACAAAAATCATCTGAATCACAAATTAGTTGGATAATGTATAAAAGTAGATACCCTGTTTCTAGCCTGGAAAATCTGTTTAAAGAATAATTCTGCTGTTTGCATGTATGTGTGCATATATAGCAGTGAAGTTTTTAAATGTAAAATGTACTTTGAAACATCATGTATTTATCATACTGCACTGATTAAATCTCTTTAGCATTAGTTATAGGTTTGACAGAGGAATATGTTGCAAAGTCCCTTATCAGTTCGTGGATTCTGAGGTTCTAAATGCATAATTTAAAAAAATATCTTTTTTGTCTTCTCTGTGGGAATCAGGAGAGACTAATTTAAAAGAACAGTAGGAGTGTCAATAAGGAACTATCCCTGCCCTGAAAAAGAGGTGTTTTCTCTCTGAATTTTATCAAATCACTTTATCTCTCAAAGAAGTGATCGATTCTGTTAATTAAATACTCTGCAGGGTATCAGCAGGCATGTTCTACATTATCTTTTCTGCTTCTATTTCAAAAGTGGTTTTTCCTCCTCCAAATTTTACATGATTGTGCTGTATAGCAATGATGCAATTGTGTGGGAAAGCTCAGACATGGGTAGTAATGTCACAGCAACAAACACAAAGATTTTTGTAGCAACAGAAAATTATCAATAACAGAAATAGTTTGTGGTATTCTTTTTTATAAAGCAGCATTAGAAAAAATAAAAGAGAACATCCAGCACAAACAGCAGGATGTATAAGCTTCAGAATGGGAGGTTTAGTAATGAGAGTAATTTATTTAGTAATTTATTCCTAAAATCTTAATCAAAGTTATATGTTAGCACTGATAATGTATTTACTTTCCCAGCATCTCTCTTCATAATGGGACTGCTTCCCAGAGGAGAAGCCAAAGTTCCTTGGGCACTGAGGACTCTAGAAGAAGGCAATATTTGCTTCAAATCCTCTATGTTTCCAGACTTATCATTAAAAATAATGAAAGGACAATCTTTTTTTTTTTTTTTAATTAATTTTCCATCACTTATTCACTGGGCTCCATCCTTTAAAAGCAATTTGACAAATACCCCAAAGTCATGGTGTTGGAGGTTAGGAAGTCATAATTGGTGAATTGTCTCAGCAAATCTCCCTGGAGCAGGGGTGTTGCTCTTCTCCCTGCAGTTCTGGTTAACCATTGCATGAAAGGAGCCCATGGTTTCTGTTTCACCTGTCACTTGCCATTTGTAAGAATCTCAACAGTAGATGTGACCCCCGGAGAAGAATGTTAACTGAGTCTATATGCCAGGAGTATGTTTGTTGCCCCAGCCTCAATCGCCTACTGAAACAATAATAAATATCAACACTTATCTTCTTTCTTTTGTCTCTCTGTAAAGCTGAAGTCAATAACTTCTCAGGACCAGGCTGTCTCCTCATACACATGTGTTCTGTTCCACAAACTTAGTCTCCTGGAGACCTCCTAAAAAGCAAATACATGTCATCTGGCTATTTACAAGCAGGCTGGACAACCTAAAGATATTCATTCAATTCTGTGAGTTTTTACAGCCCATAAATCCTTGAGCCTGCCAAGGGATAAGTTATTGCTATCCTTAAATGTTTCCTAAGTAAACAGAAGTTTACAGCTATTTTCTCTTTCAAGTGGGTCCTCTGTAATATCTATCCAAACAGACACATCTGAAAGTTTATGAAAGCTCTTTTACAGAGAGTTTATTGGATACCTTAAAAAAAATTTCTGAATGTTAGTTTCCATATCAAAATGAATTAAAAAGTAAATTAATAAACACAAAAATTTATTAGAAGAAATCTGTGGTAGGTGCCAGCATTTCTCTAGGGTATTTGAGAGCAGTTTCTCTCTTCAAACTGACACAAAGTAACAAAGGTATGATTGTTACAAGATGAAAGCAGACCAGTATTCACAGATATAATAAAAAAATAGAGTGAATAAATAAATAAAGTAAATAAACAAATAGAGTGAATCTTTCTCCTGANGATATAAGAATAGAAAGGTATTTTTCTCTCTCTGAACAGCACATTGGCTCCTGTTGTTTCTCAGGTGAGTAGGAAAGTCATGGAACAAATTTTTTTTTAATCAGACACCACTTTCATTCTACAAAAAGGCAGAGTGAGGTAGAGGAGAGCTGCATTTTGCTTGAGATCGCGTTGACACTGACACACATTTTCAGCATTTGTAGCAGGAAACACCACAGTACCATTCAGAGACGGAAAGCAGACATCAGAGACTGACTTGACAAGTGTTGTCTTCTTGCAGAATTTTCACTATCTGTTCAACATGATTTAATTAAACAAATTCTCAGTAAAATGTTGATTGTAAACATCCCGAATTATATTCTCCAAGAATCAGCAGTACTTTCCAGCTATTAAGGAATTTTTTCAGTCCAACTACATCTACAGTGGATGGAAATGGATTTTAAAATCAAAGAAAGCCCATGAACAATTTAAAAGCAGGCTGTACAGTAACCCCAGCCTGGTATGTTTTCAATAGATGCACCTCATTAAAGGCCCAGATGACAGGCTTAGGTAGTAAAGTCAATATCTTCAGAGTTGCCCTCAAAATCTTTCCAAGACTTTAACCTACCACCATTAGCAAAAGGTCTGAGATTCTTTCCTAAGAAATCAATAGCAAAATGACCATCAGAGTCCTAAGGCTTACTGTATTTTCTGGTATCTTTTTCTGAAAACATGTTTAATCAGTCTGTTACGGGTGCACAATTTCATCACAAGTAGAGGAGCAGCTTTCCTAGTTACTGCTAATGATATCACTGTTGTCAGTAATAGGTTCCTCAAATGAAACATGTATGTACACACCCAGGTAATAGGCTCAAATCTCAAGAGTACCAACACATCAGGTAAACTACTCAGAGACGCCTGCTTTCCTGAAAGATGGGAAAATAGCCTCAAAGTGTCAAAGCAAACTGTGGAACATAAATCAAAATCATCACCTTCTCTGACAAACAGCCCACCTCACAAAAAAGTCTGCTATCTTCCTGAAACAGAAACTGGGAGCTAAGTAAATAAAACAAATAAAGGGAGAAAAGAAAGAAAGAAAGAAAGAAAGAAAGAAAGAAAGAAAGAAAGAAAGAAAGAAAGAAAGAAAGAAAGAAAGAAAGAAAGAAAGAAAGAAAGAAAGAAAGAAAGAAAGAGAAAGAAAGAAAGAAAGAAAGAAAGAAAGAAAGAAAGAAAGAAAGAAAGAAAAAGAAAATCCCCAGCCATATCCACGAGGTTGACATATACACAGTGAACATGGAAATGATTCATTAATTTTTCCATCTAATAGTTTCTCTGGAGGAATTATTCTAGTTTTAAAAAATTATGTAAATAACTTTTTTTTCAAGCGTTTACATGCAATTCTCAAATCTGACTTTTTATACATCAAGAATAAATTACGAATACAATCTCTGTCTTTTTATTTAAGTACAGTCTTTGCTTAATTTACTGGGTTAACTCTGACCTACCAGGCTTTTAGGAAACTTCAAACTATTTTCTTCAATAACTTGTTTATGCCTGGAGAGGCTTGATCACATTTTCTCTTGAACTTCAGAGTCTCAGCTTGGCATAAGCCACATTTTCAATAAGAACTACTGCAGTCTTTGTGTTTAAAACCTACACACTGGTCCACTAAAGCCTTTTACCTCATAACAGAGCAAAAACTTTTCCAAGTGAACAAGCAACAGTCCAACACTGTCAATACTGCTGTTGCTGTGTTTCTGAAATGCCCAGGGTTAATAGGATAAAATGAAAACACAGGTCAGGTTGCAAAAACTGTGATATCTTTTCCTCAATCAGACTGCATTTTTTTCCATACTAAACAACAGTACTCTCTTTGGTGATAATGAAACAGATTCTTATTTTCCTGGTAGAGAGGGAAGGAAAAGCATCATGGAAGAAATGGCAGAGTCTTCAGAAGTGAATGATGCTTTTCTAAGCTGAGCTTAAAAATACCAAATGTATATGACTAGAACACCCTATCCCTTGATCTTTTTTCTCAACCAAAAATATTCACCACTGACCTGAGTAATTCCAGTCTCAGCTGGTGTCCTTCAAGACAGCTGTCAAACACCTCCAACATCCTCTGAAGTCCTGATCCCTGCACCTGTGCAACTGACTGTTTAGACTTACCAGTGCTAAGGTTACAACTGCCTAAGTACTGCTAAGACACAAGCATGAAGGGTAGCTGCTGAGTTATCCTGGGAGAAGTTCAAACACACAAAGAGCTTTCAAAACAGAGAAACACACAATAAGAACCTGTATGAATAAAGTCCCCATGCAGAAAAGCCTAGCCAATACGCTGCTTTGCTGGAATTTTTACTGTGGGTTTCAATTGTACAACTAAATTTATTATTCATGTAATATATTGTCGTTGGAGCTTTTTTCTTTCATCAGTTCAAGTCTTATTCAAGAACATTCAATTAGAAATCTGAAAAACTATAATGTTCCTAGAAAGCAAAGGATCTTCTACTTGAAATCTAAATGAGCTCCTGCAGCAAACATACAATTCTCTCTTTTGTATTTATAAAATCTAATTTTATTACCTGATGTACAGACAGCTGTACTGATTTCCAGAATCAGAATACGTATATATTCACCTTGCTTACGCACCTCCTTTCAATGAGCATGTTCTTCAGCGCTGTGTAGAAGACAGACTTTTAAATTAATAATTAACAATATCCTGTTGCTTCTTTTGCCCAGTCCATGAGGGAACTGTAACCTCTTAAAGAGGGCCAAAACTCCTTGGTATGTTCTTGAATTCTCTCAGTAAAGGTAAAAGCTTCATTTGAGTAAAGTTCTTCAGTAATATGTGACTGGAATATCTTTTCAAGGTATTCCACATAAGGATGCTGGTAAAACTCTCCATAAATTTCTTATGCTTTAGAAAAATGCTGGCAGTAGTAAAATTTTCTGTGAGAAGACTGAATGTTTGAGATGCCCTCAAATACAATTATTTGTAAAGAATTGCTCCAGTCAAAAAAAATCTAGTTTGCAATCAAAGCAAATGAAAGAAACTGCTAGAAAAGAAAGTACATTTTAAAAAAAGGTAATTTCTCTTAGCAAATGTGTGAAAATAAGATGGCACATTACAAGTCCATATAGAATATATGAAATATAGAAAATTGCTACTGTGGAAAATGGAAGTTGGCCTTGAGCCCACTGAGGTAAGAGGGAGGAGAGAACAAAGCTTCACTATTCTTCTCCCCATCTCTTGAATATACCCCAGGTCTGCAGGGGACATGCTGTAGTGCAGTGATGAATCTAAGACAAGGACGAAGTGGGCTAAACCAGATCAGCAAGCATAATAATACTCAGGGTTTCCTTCTGGGAAATCTCCAGCCACTTCATAAATCACCAAATGAAACTGCAAACTTGCAATGCGATGTAAATTGTCTAGGGACCAGCAGAAGAAAAGACATGAGAGTGGTATGGAAGCCCAAAAGATAAGGGGCTAATGTGTAAGTCTCAAACACCAATAACAAGCTGTTGAGCCAACCAAGGGGTGTTGGCAAAAGCAGCCAGAGACTGATGGTAATAACAAGCTCTGAGAAAGAATATGATGTGGGAGAAGGGGGCCATACAAAGGTAGGGCAGCCACTTTCCTGGGACAAACACCTTTGTGCAGGCCAGACAGTTCATCAGTTGGATCTATGCTGGAACCAGGACTGCTGTTCTCTTTTTCTCTCTTTCTTATTTTTCTGTCTCCCCTTCTATAATTCCTGTCTGTCTCTCTGCCTCTCTTACTTCTCACCCTAGTCCTTGACCCAAAACCCACTGCTGTGAGATTATATTAGGATGAGGGACTAACATGCCAATTTCAATGCCAAGTGTTCTATTAACTAATAAAACTTTGCAAGCTTTTGCAGACTCTATGATTTTTGTCATTAATTTCAACCCTAAGCATTTGTGAATCTTGGATGCTCGCCTCCCCTTAAGGGTGGCACACCACAGGTGTGGATGCAGCTTGTCATCTCATCTACATAAAAACGGCCTATCAGGATTATTTCTTCCTCTCTTTTTTCATTTCAGTTGTTTAGCATCTAATCCTTACTACAGGATTATTTTTCTAATCCTCAGTAAATCACATATGAAAAAAATAACAGCATGCTCTCCAACTGACAGCACCTTTGCAAACTTTGAAATCGCCTTGACATGCTTGTTTACTAACTTCCTTCTTCAAATTATATTTCTCTTTCCCACTTATGTTGTGCCTATATCTGTGTGTTTATATGCATATGCACAGACACATACATGCTTAAGCACATACCCATATATTTATACATCCACTGCAGGAGCCTATGTTATCCATTCCTAATATAAGGTGGGGCTATTCTGACTGTTAAATAAAAACACCACTTCAATTTAATGAGAAAGAAAATAAATAAGTCTTTTAAATACAATTGTCTGCCAGTTTCTTTCCAATGATGGATACGCCATAGAGGATGAATTATCTCACGGGCATGACCATCAGAAAGTTAGGTTTGACTCCTTAAGAAAGAAAGACCACTGCACTGTAGTCCTAAGTTCACAAAGCACAAAGCAGCTCTTATGCTTATTTCTTTGCATTATTGTTTCAGACGAGTGCAACCAAAACAGGCTTTCTGGATGATGCAAAAAATCAGATAACTAGCAAACCAAGCCAATCAAACCAAAGCAGAATACACCTGAAATATTCAGCAACAAAGCCATAGTAATGCTCTGATATGCCCCTCTCTCCTGTCCTCTCCCCCAAGGAAATACTAGAGTTAACTTAGCTTTTGGGTCTTGAGGTTTTTCCACATTTTTTTGTCAGAGGGAAGGTGAACAGTCAATATATTAATGGATCCAAGAAAAAAAATCTTATTTTAAGACTATTTAGCTCTCCAACTGAAAACCACACTTCTTATCACCACTAAAATTACCTTGAAAGTGTCCTTTTTTGTTAAGAAAACATACAATGAATAATATTTTCATGTGAATATTTATACTTGGAGTCCTTCCAAAAGGATTGCAGATTTCATATGTTGTAAGTAGTCTTTGCTGTCATCTGAATGACCTTAGCTACTTTGTGGTGACATGTGGAGGCTTGTTGCCTCTCCCATTTCATCACATGCCCTTTTTTACAATTAAAGAACATAAATGACGTGAAAGCTTCATCTGTGTACTTACACAAAATGAAAAACAGTTCATCAGCAGAACAAAGTGTCACTGTCACTTATGTCAGAGTAATGGAGTTGTTGAAAACCATCGAACCCAGATGAGCACAAAGTGCAGCCTGGATTTCAAAAGTAATGTGTGGAGAAAACAAGTTGAGCTTGATGAAGTGTCTCAGTCTCCAACATCTGCTGCTATGAACTTGTTGCATATGGGGACCGTGGCATCCGTGAACTATGAGCTGCACAAGTTGTCTACTTACTGTTGGCAGCACAATGTCTGCCTTTATAATTCAACACAACGATATTATTAAGAGAATTAATTTTAGCCCCTTGCAAATATGTGCCTCCTTTTCATACCTTACTCTGCTAGAAACCATGTATTCAGAACAGTAGTGTAGACTAAAAGTCACACACACTCCAGAATAAAAGTAATGAAACAAAACAAAAGAAAAAAACAGAAAAGGAAAAATAAAAGAAATCTCAGCACTTCTTTCTTCTTTTTGAATCTTTCAAGAAACTTGATTTCTTTCCCGTTACATTTGAAGTGGTTTACTTGTGCAACAATAAAGGAATGAACAAACTAACAGGTTTTATCTCCCCATTATAGCAATAAACAATTGTCTTTGCATGTTGCTGTCTTGCTAGGACACTTAATTATATTTTAAAAAGCAAAGAGGGATAAATTAAAAAAAAATAAAATTGCATCCTGAGGCCCTTCAATTTCCTCACAATTTATAGGACTTGACTAAGAGAACCCATAAGATCACCCAGCATCTCATTCACCACATCTCTCTTTGTGAAAGATGCTGGGATGTGCATATGGAGGAGAGACTGCACTTGAGATTTGAAAAGTCTTCAGCCCTCGTGACAATTCCACAGAATTGTCAGCTGTGCACAGCATAACAGCAACCATCTGGTAACACAAGCCAGACTTGTATATCAGCTCTGTGATAGCACGGTTTTGCCCACCCATATATATACATATATATATACATACATACATATATATATATATATATATATACATCCTACTTCTCTTGTCATTTCCTAGTGGCCTGCAGATGTATGTGTAAAATATTTAAACATGTGAAAAGCAAGCAAGCAAGAAAATAAATAAAACTTTCTTTGATATAAATGGACTCCACAGTCTAATTCCTGTATGTTTGCTTGTATTTAGCCTAATCCTAACTAAAACAGTCTTACACATTATCTCCAGTTCAACAAAACATGTCATTCCCTGATGGTAACTTGGAAAAAATTCTGCAAAAATTAAAAAGTAGTAAAGTGGAAAAATATAGGATACCTCAATTTAATATTTTATATTTAATTTTATTTTGTATAGAACCTTCATATTCCTGTTGCTAGGAGAAGGGAGGACTAAATGCTTAGCAGATCAAAGGATGCACAATCTGGATATAGACTCTACACTAGTTCTTCTCAATGCACTGAGAGGCACAGCCAGAGTAGCTGCAGAATGAGGCCACAAATTGTGGTGAGCCTGCTCACCAAAAATTGCATGCAAAGAGTACAATAATTTTTTTTTTAATGCAACAGTTTTGTCATCTGTAATAGCCAGTCCATTTCTGGGAAGCTGAAAGATATGTATGACAGACATATATGTTACAAGCCACATAACATTGATCCATCAAGCATTTCTTATTTCAACTGGATTTGCTAAACCCTTCTAATGAGTATATGTCATTTCCTTAAGAAGCAGTATGTGAATAATCTATATTTAATGAAGTGTCTGAATACAGCCTTTTGAAATTCCACACAGAGTCCTGTTGATACATCTGTAAAAGATCTAGACAGAGCAAAATATCAAGATGTGGAAGTGTGGGAAGTAAATGTGAAAAGTTTTCATGAATTCTTAATAAATCAGTGAAGCAAACCATCTGGGAAGTGCTTACGTGCCAGAAATTCCAAGAATAAGATTCTGCATATGTTCATCAATATCTTCTTGCATTTCTTACACATACCTTCATTCACTTACAAAAATGCTTACCTTGAGAAACAGTATTCCTGTTGAGTAATCTCAAAGAGAAAGAAACAAGAAGCATGGAATTTAGTTTCAAAAATGGATTTAGGAGACATAACTTTTTGTTCAAACAAACAGTTGTCAGAGCAGACATTGAAATCATGCCAATATTCTGATTAGGCAGCAGAAATAAAATGTCATTATGGTCATTAAAATGTTGCGATTGGTTAAATTATGGTTAAAAAACTGATAAATACATAAGCTACATATGAAAAAGTGAGACAGAGTAATTTTGTTCTGATTTCTAAGCCTTTGTCTTCGGTAAGGCCAGGTCAAGGGAGGGGATTGTCCCACTCTGCTCTGCACTGGGGCAGCCTCACCCCAAGTGCTGGGGGCAGTTCAGGGTACCACAATATAAAAAAGGCGTGGAGATGTTAAGAGAATGTGCAAAGGAGGGCTAAGAACACGGTGAAGGGCTGTGATGGGAACCTGTATGAAGAGTGGCTGAGGTCACTTGGTCTGTTCAGCCTGGAGAAGAGAAGACTGAGGAAAGACCACATTGCAGTCTGCAACCCAAGTGAAGGGCCTGAAGTTGAGTCAGGATACATTTAGGTGGCACATCAGGAAAAGGTTTTTCACCCAGAGGGCGGCTAGACACCAGAACAGGCTCCCCATGGAAGTGCTCACAGCACCAACCCTGTCAGAGCTTGAAAAGCACTTGGACGACACTCTGAGGCACATGGTGTGACTCTTGGGGCTGTCCTGGGCAGGGTCAGGAGTTTGTCTCGATGATCCTTTGAGTCTCTTCCAACTCAGCTTAATCTTTGATTCTGTATGGTTTTTGAGAGAAAGATTTTGTCAATAGTCTGTTCTAACACTGCTTCCTGGTCTAACAAAGTCCTTCCCAACATTCACACAGAGCCTTCTTTCAGGCAGAAACTGCTGTAAAACAGGAGAAACAGGAAATTGAGTTCTGGAAAAGCTGTAGAAACGGTTATGACCAGTGGAGACAAGAGAACAGGAAAGCTGTTAATGAAAAAATAAGCATACTGTCTGCTAACTATGTAAAGCATTAAGACAGCCTGACTTTCAGAGCTCATTCTTGCTCCTATATCAGCTGGCTAAGATAACGAACCATGTAGTCAATAGATCAAAGTTATCAAAGAGAACAGAAAAGAGAGACTTGGCTTAGATTGGCAGAAAGGACGAGCATAAATCAGATCTTATAGATCACAATTTGTGATAAAGGGAAAAACTCTTCTAACAAAATCTAGTATGTGTTTCAAAATATGACTGAAATGTAAACTCTGCTATGATGAACTTACATGCATGTGTGTGGACAATGAAGCGAACAATGAAGCACCTAAATGAAAAGTTTCCACCGAACTCAAGTGAGATTATATGTAATTATATATTAAAAAAACAAAACAACAACCACATAAATGATAATAAAAAAAAATTCCACACCTGAATTGCAAATAGAGCCCTTTTTCTTTCTTTCAAATATCACAAATTCTTCCTCTGTGTTTATGCAGCTGACTTATGAATGTCTTTTAAAATTCTTCTAAATCACTGAGGAAAGATAAAATTTAAACTTTGTGGACTATTCCACAATGCAAAAAGAAGAAAGGAAAAAGTTTCAAGTGAAGGTATATTGGTGCAAGAAAAGAAAACATATACAGAAATAGTGGAAAAAAAGAGAAGAAAACATAGAAGGTTCTAGTGAAAACAAACCTAATATATGAAAACCTCAAATCTCCCAGCTTAGCTGTTGGCATATAGGTTAGCAAGTTTTCAACTAGGTTTTTTTTTTTTAATGAACACATTTAGATTTCATATACCTAAAGCAGGATTAAAGAATATATAAATTTAAGTTTATGAATCTAAATGAGATGAACAGTGGGAATTTGGGTTTTGACATTGAATATCAAGAAATTTCAAGGGAATGCCAGGGGGCATGGTTTTTTATTACTTTATTTAGTCACTCAAAAAAGACCTGAGAAGGAAGGGAAGCACATTTGTGAAATATTAAAAGCTATACTTGAAGGCTTGGATTTTATTCTGTACAGGGAAAGAAATCAAAGTGGAGCTTGTTAGGAGGAATTCTGTTTTAGGAAGAAAAATATTGCCAAGTATATTTAGTATAGTTCTGTAGAAAGAATTCAAACCTGTACCATAACTATTGCTCAGAATAGGCTTGGGTAGATCTGTGGGTGCTTGGCAGTACTTCAAACGAGTCTTTTCCTATAAAAGTGTACCTCTAGTCCTAGGAAAACAACAACCCAGACAAAATGAACAAGGATACATAATAAGACACTAAAAATACGTAATTATAAGGGAGAACCATGAATATTTTGTCTGTGTACCCTTACATACTGCTCTAAGCAAAAGCTGCAGGTTGCTTGGGGCTGATTTTTTTACAATTCTCCTGGACCAACTATCATTAGAAGCAAAGCTACAGAATAATACTTGTATGCAAATGAGGGACTTAAATTATCACAGGCCTGATATAAAGCAAGAGGAAAAAAATTAATATGTCCCTTAGACCTCAAGGAAGGCTATTATTAGTCAGTCATTTGCCTGCTACTTGATCAGACTTTGTCCACATAAGAGATTTGACATTCTGAAAATAACATACTTTAGGATTAGCATGTCTTTAATCTTAGATATTTTAGCATTCATACCATTTAGATGTTATTTATAATATTAATAAAGTTTATGAGGTTTTGGAACTTTTTTGCTTTTATAAGCTTACAGCAAACAGTGTTTTGACAGTTATTTTGCTGTTAAGAGCAATATCCTAAGAAAGATTTGGTTTGTACATACCAGAAATTTTTACAGTGCTTCTTCCCTTTTCACCTCAGGCATGCTCAGTACTTAAAATATTTTGTTATTTTCACTTCTTTGGTTAAAAGAGTAGTAAGAAATTATGTGCCTTCCCATATTTACTTGGCATTCAACACAGTAGTAACATCAAAAAGATTTGCATACTGATTTTTTATTTATTTCTGACAAACACTGCTTATTTTCTTTGAAAAGCTATAGCACCTTAAAAGGATTTTTAAGCATGCAGAGAGAATGGCATTTGACACCTCTCAGATGTTACAGTCAAGAAGGTTGTAATAGGATGACTCTGCATTACTCTCATTTTGCCTTATTAGTATGCTAAAGTCATTTTGCAGTGTAGCAGTTTGACACATAGGAAAATTAAATAAAGCTATATGTATTATGGTTGCGGGGATAATCTAGTGAAGTTTGCCATTCCCAGCCAGCATAAGTGACTTCTCTGGGACCCATGAAGCACCAAGAGTGAAATTCAGTGCTCTTGAGAAGACTAACACAGGACCTGTCTTTCACTCAGTGTTCAGCATAGCACTTGCAGACACTTTAAGCTCGGGTCAGTGATGTGAACAAGATTAAATTTTATCCCTTTGTGTGGAAAACTGTGAATCAGAAACCTAATCATCTCAGTAATGAGAAACTACACTTCCTGTTATTGTGAGAACAAAAAGGTAGGGCAGTTTCAGGAATATGTGAGAGGGGGAAAAATACAGCCTCAGATTAGGCCACATTTTGGGTGAAGAGCTTTTTTATAAACATAATAAGAAGAATGCTCTCAACCTTTTAGCATGTAAGCATGTAAGCAGAGTAAATAACAAGCTACCTGCATCATGACTTATGCAAGACCGTAATATATGCTAAATATACATCTTCACTATTGCTAGCAGTATCTAGAGGAAACAAAGAAGACTGTACTATACTTAAATGTCTAGGACTATTGTTCTTGTTCTTACTGCCATTATTTATTAATCATGATGTTTTGCAGTATCTGTTATGGATAAGGATGAAGTGAACAGAATTTTCTTCATTTGCATACTGAGTCCATATCTCCAGCAGTTATTATGGTGAATATTTGATGTCTAGACATTCTTCAGTACAGGGATAACTTACTGCATAATCTGGTGTAAATTCAGAGAATTTTCTCAGAGTTGAAATTTAATTGACTCTCTCAGAAAAAATTAACATGAATGAACAGTCTTCATGTTAATCAAAGCAGAATCATTCTCAGATGCCTCATTTTTATCCTTTGAGTACAAACAAATGAAGACAAGTTTGGTACAATAAGGTCTGTAAATTAGACATTAATTGAGTGGGTGTATTCTTGTCACAAAATTTCATTTTCCTTGAAAACAGTGAGGTTCTCTGGAAGCAGAAGGGCCAAGCTCCCCATCACAAACTCAGTGGAAAAGTACCCAGGTGCACATCATCAGATTAGTCATCAGACCCGATGACTAAGCTGGGTCTGAAAGACCCATGGTGGTACATAAGGAAAATGCCAGGCTTCTTGAAAGACTATACCCCATTCCCTTACAGTTCCTTTTGCTGCTTTTGTTTTTTTCTTTTTCTCAGTTCTGCAGTCAAGAACTCAGAACCACAGAATTTTATTGAAGTGTGTATTATTTATTCTTGCTTGCAACAAGGATGAATCAATGGGAATGAATGGTTTCTCCAGAAGCAATGACGCAAAAGAGGTACAGTGGGCAGATGAGTGAGATGTTTGTGCAATGTGCCCTGACATTAAGAGCTAGGTCCCTATTTAAAAGCTTAAAATTATGTTTTTCTATGTAAGGGCAGTGCAGCAGGCAGATGCAGCTGACTAAACTTGCTCCAGAATTTCAGAGCATTGTAAAGACAAAACAGAACAATACTTGCCCAGAAAATTCTTCTTTTTCTGTATTTGTGAAGAGGTTTGTAGAAAAAAAAAAAGAAGGAGGAGAAGGGCGTTTAGAAATTTTAGATACCACAGAGGACAAAATAATAACAGATCATAGCAGGGTGCCAAAATTTTGTGCATGAAGCACAGGGTTCCATTGCTTTACAGATTTGGAAAAAGACAGTAGTCACAGAATCACAAATTAAGCTTCTTTGGGAAGAAACCCAAAAGAGTCACTCTCTAGTGGCTTAATGCCTTTCTAATATTGTGGGGACTAGAACTGCATATAATAGTTTTAGTAGATCAGCTGCTTTTCTACTCTAGTCAAGCAATACTGGTTAGCATCCTCATTTTAACTGGAAGAAAAACCCCACAAAACAGCCTGTTCAGTTTACCTTTTTAGCTAGATATGACATGCTGAAAAGAAAGCCCTCTCCAGACTGTCAGTTCCCAAGAAAAAGTATTGCTAGAAAAATGTTTGAATGCAAAATCCATTTAAACCCAAGCAATTCTGCAATACATTTAGTTGAAAGAGGACACCAATGATAGGAAAGAATTCACTGTATATTACAGAAATGCAGCTTCTACTGAGATATGTGACATTTCACACTGGAAAACAATTCACCCATAGTAACAAACTGTGAGAGAACTCCACTAATCCTAATCCTGGAGGAGGCAAAATTTTCTGTGGATATGGATGGAAGAGTCCTGTACTGACTAATATGGATGAGGGATCACATGTGCAAACCGAGCCTCTGAAAGTAAAATGAGAAAAATGGGCGAAGATTAAATCAGAGCCAGACAAATCTGGAATACCATGATGCCTCTAGCAAGTCTGGAGTACAACCTTGTTTACATAGAGTGGAAAAAGCATGAACACCCACAAGGCTATTTCAAAATAGCAGCTAAGTACTACTTCTAAATGATTACCCATATGGAGTCAGGATGTAGCACAGACACAGAAAGAGAAAAGATTATGATTCTAATAAAAATATCATGCTCAGACCTATGGAATTTAAACTGGAAATGAGACACAGGTATAAAAAATCAAGCCCAATGTTTAGTGAAATATGTGGTGCACCTGGTTATCAGTTTGTGCACATGGATGGTACACCCAAGTACACCTGAGTTAATCTGAGGGTGGCACAGGACATCGGCAGGAGGTGATCAGCAGAGGTTGGAAAATGATCTGGCTGAAGACAATGGAACAGGGTGACTCCCTGGACTGCTGGCCACCTTCACAATTCACAACCTGACCAGGTCGTGCAAAAGCCCTACTGACGGAAATTTTAGATGATGCTGGAGACTTCTTCTGAGTGTATCACACTGCATGGACAATGACTTCCACAGACACCCCCTCCCAGTGGCTCCTACTACAAATCCAGTCAGTTTGAACAGTAATAAAATATTTGTAAAAAGTATTTTAAAAATGTTTGCTAATACAGAAATGATTACATAGGAGAATCTTTTGTACAGAGGCAGTTAATATGGGTTTTGTTGTGGTTGAGATTGACTATGCTGAGGGATATCAATAAGGAAGAAACATGCTTGTGCAGGGGTCCTTATACAGAATAACAATCAGCTAGAGTATAAGTACTGAGCCAATAAATGTTTTGGGAAGTATCTTGCAACAGAGGACAGCCCTGAAGGGGGGCTTACAGCAGAGGCTCCTGTTGCCACCCATGTAATTGTTGGTCACCCTGTCTGGGAGATTTCATTTCTCATATGAGCATTATGCTGTGTCCAAATCTCAATAATGAAAGTTTAAAGTATAAAAATAACACTGTCCAGAATCTGTGTAATAAGACATTTCCATACTTTGGACTGTGGATTTCAGAGCATAATGGGCTACATTTCTAACACATTAGCCACCTTGGTTTAGACTGACAACTGGAGATACTTGAAAGGAGGTTATCTTATAGGAATGGGCATTTTTCACTTGTGAAAAGAAAGCCTCTTAAATATGACAAATTGGTGACAAATAATACAGTAACTGCTATAGAGTATGTAGAGTCCTTTGGCATACACAGTAGAAAAACCTTAAGAACACATGGAGGTCAGCCTATCTACTGGCAGGAATCTAAAGTGGGGAATTTATAGCATTACCATGTAATAGCAAAAAATGTTATAATAATGCTTTTAGACAGGCATGCTGGAACAAGGTATAAACAACAAAAATAACCAAGTTGCATCACAGACATATAAGACTTCACTATAAATACACAATAAATTCAAGGTGACACGACTTGAAAATAAATACAGAGCTGGTGAAGTTCTATTAGGAGAAATTATACAGTAGAATTCTTTGTCCTTTTACAAAGCTGAACAGGCAAATGGAAGGCAAATATATCTTATTCTTGCATAACTGATACACCTATCAGTAAAATACCCAAATATCTTCAACAAGCAGTACAGCAAGTAAAGCAGAGAGAGAAACAGGAAAAAGAAAAACAGTGGGAAAAAACC
>VXBQ01006195.1:4501421-4682391 GCA_013400175.1 Phainopepla nitens | reverse complement strand
GATGGGATGGGATGGGATGGGATGGGATGGGATGGGATGGGATGGGATGGGGAGCAGTTACCAGCGAAGAGGATGTTAGGTGAAATGCCATGATGTTGCAGAAAAAAGCTCTGGGAAGAGAACTGATGGCTGGTCCCATAGGAAAAGAAAGATACAAGAAAGTTGGAGAGGAATTTTTTACAAGGATATGTAGTGATAGGACAAGGGGTGAAGGCTTTAAACGGAAAGAGGGGGGATTTATTTTAGGTATTAGGAAGAAATTATTTTCTGTGAGGGTGGTGAGGCACTTGCAGAGGTTGCTCAGAGAAACTGTGGTGCCCCATCCCTGGCAGTGTTCAGGTTGGATGGGGCTTTTAGCAACCAGGTCTAGTGAAAGGTGTCCCTGCCCATGGCAGGGGGGTTGGAATGAGGTGATCTGTAAACCAACCCTCCAACCCAAACCACCCATTCTATGAAAAAGGGTTTATGGGTAAAAGGTAAAAAATTTAATGAATCTGTAGCAGCCAACCTGAGATGCAGTGTGTGTTTTTCACTTTTGGCATTTAGAAAAGGCCTAAAAGAACCAGCTCTAAAACATAAAAGATACAGGCCTGTGCATATAACCTCTGAAGTCACTTAGGGTCCTCCCTGGGAAGAAGTGAGCAGGAAGAAGATGGGAAGGAGCTTTCCATGACACAGACCAACAGAAACAAAAGCAAGCTGTTGCTCTACTCTTGAAGGCAACAGGTTAGTAGCAATGGCCTGAAGCTGAAGAAGGAGCAGGGTTCAGGTTAGACTTTGAGATAAGAGCTGAGCAGTGAGAGGTCACCCATTGGGGTGAAGCTTCCTGGACTTACATGGAGCTTGACAAGTGATTCAGAAGTGGCTTCTGCCAATGTTCATCTAAACACAGCTCCCCCAGCTATCTTATTCAAGAAGAAGGTTGGAGTTTCCAAGAGACAGCACTAAACCTATGTCATTATCAGTGCTTTCTTTTCAAGATGGGTCTCTAGATAATCACACTAATTCTGCTTCTCAGGCAAAATTTTCATGTGATTTGCTGGAGGCTCTGTGAAAAAAATGAACGTCCCTCAAGAGTTCGATACTACAAATGTTTTTGCTCAGAAATCAATCTGTTGATTGAAGAGGTCATTTACTGCTAGAAAAATTGTGTTGTCTCCCAAGTCCAGTCATGAGCTTAGGGAGAGGAGGCTGCCTAGTCAGACATGAGCTGTTGATTTGGTCTTGGCCAGAACAAGCTGGAGCTCCTGTGCTCACTACTTCCTCCACTGCCTCCTCCTCCTTGGCATCCCAGTGCTCCTGGTGCTCTGGGGAAGACTTGATTTTCCTCCACTACTGGTTCAGTGTGATGAACATGCAGGGAGAGAGCAAAGGAGACAGCTTTGTGCTGTCTGCCCAACGATCCTTGAAATGGCTGGGCACCTCATTGTGACATGGAGCAAGAGTTTGGAGATAATGATAACTTAAGATACGTGTCTAAGAAGCTGTTTATAATGTTTTCTTGAATAATTTCCCTCTTAGTTAAAGATCACAGGATCAAAAAGACACAGCAGTCCAAGTATGGCTGCTCCTAAAGCTCAGGACTAAGCACCAGTCTCAGCTTGGCCAGACTTTGCTGAACCCTTGCAAGGAGATAGCCTCACGCAGGGAGTGGTTTGTACCAGCACACTTGTGTAGAAACATCGTGTTGGGATACAACCAGTGTGATTGCTGGCACGTATAAAACATGCCTTTGAAAGCAATTCAAGATTTGTGGGAGCTTGAGTGGGTTGGAAAGACCTCTAGGTACCAGCAGAGCACAGCACAGCTCAGGGACCACATGCTCCAGCCCCCTGAACCCCACACCCTGTCTGGAAAGGCGGCCCAGTTCATCCCTGTTAGAAGTCTCTAACGAGCTTGTAACCTAAAACTATAAATACAGGAGCAGATTTTGTCGCTGGGGCTCACCCAGAGGTCTTCCCTTGAGAGTGATTAAAGCTGTTCCAGATGGGAGCAGTGACAATCGCTGCCCTCCCAACACCGGATAAAAACCTGCAGGAGAACGGCCCACTAAAACTCCTGCACTGCTGCCCAGGATCCCAAGTACAAAGCTCCTGCCAGCTTTCATATCCAGACATGTTTTCTATCAAGACCTAGTAGCTATTAAATATCAAATGTTGAAGGTTTGGGGAGGAAAAGTAGCAAACCAAACTTTATTGCTATTTCCAGAGCTGTTTCCTAAGGCACAAACACAAGTTTCAGGGAGAACCACGCCAGGCTGGTGACTGCTTTCCACCTTCCTGCTTTCCCTTGCTGCCCACCCCTCAGAAGCATGTTCCTACCTGGTCTGCAGACAAGAAAAACCAAAGAGAGGCAGCAGCTGGATCCTACAGGGGACTTCTCCTGTGGCTTCAAAAATATGGGTGGGGAGAGGGGAAAAAGGAGTTTTCAGTTGTTACTGCTTTGCTATTTTGCTCTGCTAGCTCCTGTGAAAAACAGATGCAGAAAGACACGATAAGGAACTCTGTGGTTTCATCTTGTAACCTCAAACAGCAAACAGTCCTCAAAAACAGTTTACTGTGTGGTCACGTTGCTTCGAAGAAAGGATAAGAAGCCCAACTGAAAAAAAACATAATATAGTAATTGAAAAATAATATTTAGTCACAGAGGAGCTATAAATAAAATAGAAGATGCTCTGAGATCTGGAAACCTCAACAACTCAATAGCATCTTTTTCACAGGAGGTTTCTTATTTTTTTTTCTCTTGTAGAGATGCTTCAGTTGCTATTGATACAGGCACCTCCTCCCAAAACCCCCTCCCTCCCCAAGTCCCATTAAAATAGATGCTTTTCAGCATGTGCCAGGAATAGCCTTATGTGAAATGTGCTAAGATGTTGCAACTTCTATTTGGTTTATTTTGAGTGAGTACAATGAAGCAGCATGAGGCAGGGCTCTGAGGCTGGGGACAAACGTGGAAAGGAGAAGTTCATTAATTTATAGTAATTTTGAACGGCTAAGTTTCGTTTTCATACGTAGTGCTAGCATGGCACTACAGAACAGGTTGACAATTTAAAAAAAAAGTAACAAAAACAAACAAAAAACCATTAAATACCAATATGTTAACTATAGCACTTACAGCTTCACAGAAAAAACAGATGTTCTCTCCATGTAGATGTTGCCAGGACTGAAATAACAGCTGGCATGTACTGATAATTACTAACTGGACTCGTTCAGTGGGTAGAGCTTAACAGCAGTGGGGTAAAGGCTGAGTAACAGACTGACTCCTTCCCCCAGCTCCAGAGTATCTGAATTTCTACTTTGGCTTCACTTTCTTCTTCCTTTTCCCTGCCATTTTTAATTTCAGCCTCATTGGTGCCTTCCAACAGTCTCTGTTTCTATCTCTCCACCCTTGGTACGCCCCCACAGAGGCAGGTCCTGGGGCAGGTCCCTGTTGGCAGCTGCCAAAGCCTCCCCCTCCCCAAGGCAGCTGCTGAGCAGGGAAGTAGGTTCAGAGCAATCAGCCTCAGGGATGTCACCCACATTGGTCCCCCTCCCACCGAGGGCAATGTGTCTGCTTGATGCCAAGCATGGAAATTGAGCTTCAAACACAATTTGGGCGCAGGGAATGCAAAGTCCCACTGACTAGCACAAGGCAACTCAGCAGGAACATGACCTCACCGAGGGGCGAGACCTGGAGCTGCATGGGGCTGAGGGCAGAGGAGACACAAGGGCAGCCACGGAGAATCCCAGGCTGTTTGTGCTGTAAGTGGTAGCTCCTTCTGTTAGTCATGGGCACTTGGAGCAAAAATGCTGCCTCACACATCAATGAGCAGCAGAAGTGAAAGAAAAAAACAGGCTGACTTGATTTAAAGTAAACATGAGAAAAACAAATCCACCCAAGCCCTCATGCTGTGTTATCAGAAAGGTACCAGACTGTAGGAATGCTGTGGGTTAAATTAGCCTGTAATAGTTAATTTTGAGTTGCATTTTTTTTTTGTAAGAAAAGCAAATCAACCAGTTTTTCTTAAGGACTGGAAAATGCCAAGAGCTGTAATATACTTCTTTTAAAGATTCTCTTCAGAGATGTTGAGGATGATTCAACAGTAGAGCTGGATTGTGGCCATACACATCTGAGGAAGAGTCCCACTTACCATGGTGTAGTGGGTCATTCTGCCTGTCCACACAAAAATTCTTGCTGTAGGTCTCCCTCCACCCCCTTGGGACACCAGAAAATCTCTTTTCCTCCCTTCCTGGGGAAAACTTCACTGCTGGGATGGAGGGAAAGGAAAGGAGTACATCCATGCACTTTCCACCTGTCTCCTTTTCTTGATGGGTTTAGACCAAGAAACAAGTGTAAATGAGCTTTGAATCAAGGCACACTAGGCTGGAATTAAAAGCCCTCCCTCATAAGCCAGTTTTGGCTATTGCCAGCTTTGGCAGCCCAAGTGCTGGTGAGCTGGTGGGCCTTTGTGGCTGGATGGGCTCTCAGCCCATGGAGCAGGGCCAGAGCCTGAGCCTGGGCACAACCACCGTGGCCACTGAGGAGATTTTGGGTTCCTTCAGCCACGAAGCCTCTGTTCCCCTGAGCCCTCTGTGCATAGATACACATGTACACACACAGGTTTGGTTTTTCTGCAGGATGTGGTTTGACGCTTCCTCTACTGGTTTCACGGGGTCAGAGATAGATACCCTGCAATGACCAGGCAGGAGGTTTTCCTCCCTTCTGAAGAGGGAGGAAAGAAACCTTGGGAAAAAGAAGCCCTGCCTTCTCCAGGCCCCAGGGGAGCATGCTTGAGTGACCCTCAGAGAGCCCCCCGAATGCCCCCACCACCCCCCACACCACCTTACCAGGGCTGGGCTCTCTTTCCTCTCTGGTGGCTGAGGGTTTCACTGTGCTTCACACTTGCCTTCCAGATCCACTATTTGGCTATCATTGCTTTCTTACTTCATATATATATTAATTAATTGTTAGGATATACACAGAAATAATTACATATGTATCTGTTATTGTGTTCTTTGGGTATAATTCTGTCACAACCACCTTTTCTGTGGAGGGCTGGTGCAGAAAGGGCTGGTGCTTGTTCTGCTGGCCCTCAAAGTGTGCACATCCCTCTGAGTACCTTTGCCCACCCCAGGCTGTGGCACTGGGACATATGGGACGTGAGGATGCTTGCCCATGGGAGCTGAGGACACTTGTCTAGAGAAGCCTTGTGGGTCTCCTCAATCCCCAGTGTGTCCCCAGTCTGTGACCCCTATTCCTCCTGCCACCTATGTCACGCCATGGCTGGTCCCCAAACCCCTACATCTTCCCCCTGTTTCCACATGCTTCCCCCTGTGCTCCCATCTCTCACTGCTTCTCCCCATGTGTCCTGCTGTCCTCCCACATCTGTCCTTCCATGTTTTCCTGCATGTCTTGCCATGTTCCTGTGTGCCCCACCACACAGCCATGGGTCTCCTGTGTCCCCACATGTACCTCCCCTGTATCCCAGCTGTCCCCTTGCACCTTCTTAAGTGTCTCTGTGTGTCATACATGCTTCCCACACCCTTCACACATCCCACCAAACCCCCTGCATGTCCCCAGTGGTCCCCAATGCTTGTCCCACTATGGCTCCATGTCTGTCTCTTGCACCCTCCTTGTGAGCTCCCCACCAGCTCTCCCAGCTGCTCCATTCCTTCCCCATTCCTGTCCCTGGGCATAGAGTCTGCTGACATGTTGGTACAATGTGCTACTAAACCCTGAGGAGTCACTTTCTGATTTTGGGAGAAGCAGCAAGGTTACCATCTAAGATGAAAGCAAAAACCCCTTTCCTCTTGTGACAAGCACTACTTATTTCAAGCCCACGTGAGGACATTCTTGAGTGTTTTGGTGTAAATTGCCTGCTTGTGACACACAAACCAGTTCCTGAAACGAGAGTGCAGCTGGCTCACTGGCTGCTTTGGTCTGGGGCTGTCTCAGCTTTCAGGATATAACACATCCCCAGGAATTATTTCAAGCTGTAGCAAGAAACACATGGCAAACTGTCCAGCTGCTTGCAGTAGCCCTGCAACAAGATCTGTATTGTGAAAATATGACTAAAGATGGCAGGAGAGAGAGGGTGCCCCTTGGCATAGATCCATGGCCAGGTGACTTCTACTGTAACTAATGTTGATTGTTATTGACAACCGAAAAGAAATAAACCTATTGCTACGTGCTTTGTAGGCCAACTTTTGGCTTGCAAACAAGGAATGTGATGGACCTTCCCAAGGCTGGTATTCTGGTGTTTGCTTGGGGTATTGACATTTCATATCCCATTGTTAAGGTCTGGGGAAAAAAATCAGTTATTGATTGGGACAGAGCTATCTTTGTAGAAAGGCTCAGGGGCCTCCTTTTCATATTATTTGCACGCCTTCTCATTTTACTGGGCGTGGAGAGAGAGAGAGGCTGTGTCTGTGACACTGTGTGGTGCAGCCACCTCCCACCCTGGATGCGCACCGAGGTGACAGCGTGGCTGATGGAGAAGGCCGGGTTGTGTGCGTTACACTGTTTCACATCCAGCCCAGCATCCATCTCCAGATGTGGCCGGATGTTTTGGGAGGAGGGAGGACAGGGCTTATAATGCTTCCCCTGCCAGGCTCTGAGATCTTTGTTCGCTTCCTGCAGGTTGCTAGTGCTTGACCTGCTTTCTTGACTGCTGCTGCCGAGGGCTGAGCTCATGCTTTGGTGGCCACTAAACGCAGGGCCTGGCTCTGGAGCAGCGGTGGTCTGTGCAGAGCCCGTGTGAGTCCAGGACTCTTTCTCCCCCCTCAAAATATCTAGTTTTGCAGTTGTATGTGTTGAATTTCACCTGCCCTTTGATCCCTCACCGTCTGCAGTTCTCACAGCCTGTCCTTGTCCTCAGAGTGCTCCTTATCAGGGGCCAGCTCTCTCCCCTCCCTCCTCACCCCTTTTCCAGGCCGTTTGCGAAGGACTGAGCAGCCGAGGTCGCTGCACAGACCCAGACCCCGATGGAAGGTCACTGCTATCACGCTGCCATATGAGAACTGGCTGTCTTCTCCTGACCTCTGTTTCCTGTTTTTCAGCCCATTGTTTGTTGATAGCAGGACCTGCTTTCTTATGCCTGAGTGGCTGCATTTCCTGAGGAGCTTTCTCTGCAGCCTCTTTTAATCTTGAGCAGCGTCCTAGACTAATGGAGCTGTTGTGCCCCTAGGAGTGGTCTGCTGGTCCCAACTTGCCTGAGCCTCAGGATGGTGGTATATGTGCCAGCAGGTCCAGAGCCACCCCACCACCCTGGCATCTTTGGGAGAAACATACATGTTTTGAGTACCCCCTGCAGTCAATGCGGGGCAACAACTCCAGACCCTCCAGGGGTCTGGTCTCTGCCCATCATCCAGGGCAGATGCTGTCATCTGGGGGTGCTGCAGCCACTGACTCAGGGCTGAACAGCTAACAGCAACAGTCTCTGCTCAGCAGAAGTCTGTAAGAACATGTGGCTAATCTGGTGTATGCACATGTGCTTGCTACTAGGACTAGTGTGGTTTCTGAACAAGCCCAGGTGATTTTGCAGCTGGGACGGGGCTCAGGACACATGTTTTTAACACTCCTGTTTATCTCACGTGGAGGTGAGTCAGGTCTAAGACCTTTGTTAGCTCTGCTCTCTTCATTTCTCCTTGTTGCCATCGAGCACTCAAGGTTTGTCCCCAGCAGTCCCATTGGGAAGTCCTTCACCAGCAGCACCTGAGGAGTCTGTGCAGTAGCTGTAGCAGCGCCAGGGTAGAACACGCTGGAGAGGCACTGCTTGTTTCTCCTCCCACAGCTCCGGATGACGAAAATAACACAAAACGCTGACAATTCTCCAGTTGTTTTATTTCATGATAATTTTCTTCTCCCTCCTTTCTCTGCCCCACTGAGGGACATTTTGGCAGTTTGCAAACATCCCCCTGTTCACATTCACTGAATGTTACTACAGGCATTTCTTTCATGTGACAGCTTGAAAAAGGGATGTGAAAGATTTCCTTCTTGTCTTCCTGGCCTTTCCCTCCGTCATCTGACCCTCATGAATGGTCTCCAGCAAACAGTTTGCCTTTCTTGCGTGGTAGAATCTGGAAATAATTGCCTGCCACAGCACTTACTTCTATCAGTGAATAAGCTTGTGTAATTGCGCTGTGGTCTTTGCTCCACAGTTCATTTTCTTAGCTCAGAAATGTGCCTTTATTTTTTTTAACCATTGCATATATTTTCTTTATCCCCACAATTCATTGTTGCCAATAAAGCAAGAAAATAAGGGATAATCACCACTTAAATGCTTTAAAACCAATGCCATGTGTGGGGAAAAAAACCCAACCAAACAAGGAAAAAGTCCTACCATCCTCAAAGGAATATGCATCAAATGTGCTGTAGCCAAAGTACTGGCTTTTTCTGATGGATCACATTAAAGCTCAAGGTGACAATCTTGAACTGATAATCTGACAAGCCACAGTTTGATCCTTTGAATCTCCAACCACAGCTCAAAAGTTGGCTGACTTTTATCAGAGGCTCTGTAGTTCTGGTTGTTGCTGATCATTAGTTTGTAATTGGTATAGCAAGCTCTAGGAGCAGTGAATGTCATAATCCTGTGTCACTGAACAGTTCCAAGGAGATTGCTGATAAATAACAATAATATACACACACATAATGGATACAGGCAGCAGCCAAACAGGACAATAATTGCTGTCTTGGTGGAGCTTATTAACTTAAATCAATCAGAAGGAGATTTTGTGAATGGATGCCACCTCTGTAATTTCCTGGGAAAAAAAAAAAAAAAGACCAATAAAAAAGACCAACATACAGCTTTCAAAATATGTGCCCTGAGAGATGTGCTTCATGTGACCAGGGAGGAACTATAGATATGTGTGGTTTTTTTTGTTGATGTTTTTTTTATTATGTCCAGCATTTGCCCCAAGAGTGGCCACAGAGACTAAACTAGCCCTATTTGATCTGATTGTCACTGTAACCCAGCCCCTATCAGAGCATGTTTCTTCACCTGGCATTGGTCCTGCACTCACCCCGGTGAAGTGACTCAAACCCAGCTGACCTGAAAGTCCTCCCTAAATCTAAGTGATATTTCAGTGTCTTAGGATGGCTCTCCCCATTTTCAAAGCCCAGGAGTGTCTGCTCTGCATGCCCTGGTGCAGCTGCCTGACTTTCACACCTCTGAGCAGGACTACTTTAGGTTTTGCTAAAAGCTGAGGATGTCCACAATACAATTCTCTAGCTCCAGTGTTAGCCCAAAGCCCAGCTACACATCCAAGCTGTTTTTTGCCATTTTATTTATGCAAAGTATAGGGAAACACAAGTAAAGTAGCCACTTGTTTAACACTTTTATCTCTATTTTACAGCTCGGGATTGATCTAAAGCAGTAGCATAGCATACCTATCCTGAATACATACATACATTTTCAAGACATAAAGGTGTAATCTTTGTTACAGTGAACTTTATGAGCGTTTGCATTCACTACCCTGTGAGTCCTGTGTGAGATTCACCATCAAGCCAACATCTTTACATTCATCTCCACAGATGAGCCTCACAGCTGAAGTTCATCGAGCTGGCAACTCCCAAGGAGGAGTCCCTACAATGAGGATTTTCATCTCAGTTGGCTGGCGTTAGTGTGAAGTCAGAGAAGTTACCCTCAGTACATATTGGTTTAATTAAAATTAGTCGTATCCTCAGTCAGTGGAAATTATCAAAGAGGGAAATGTTAGGGAATTCTCTGCTGCTGAACTGTGGAGAAATGTATGCAGAAATAGGATTCCCAGGTCCCTCACTCAGCTAATGAGGTGCATGGCACGGGCTGGGTCCCCTTGGTGCAAATGTGGGATAATCAGTGCAGTCTGGAATTGCACTCTCGGGAGAACCAGTCCATCATGCTCCCGCGCCGCGGCTCCAGTCTTCTTCCATTCTGAGTTAATAATAAACACAACCCAGCTAAGTGATATACGTGACACGTTTATTACCATGTCCTTTAGAAGCAATTTCCTTTCTTGCTCTGTTTTCTCACAGACAGTGTAATTACAAAGTTAAAGAGAACAGAGAGAAAAAAAAAAAAATTCCAGACTTGATCTTTCCCAGATGAAATGACAAAATTACTGAACCAGTGTATACTCTTCAGTTCGGTAAGGAGATATACCTTAGGGTTAACAGCTGTATTTCAGCAAGTCTTCAAGTGAAGGGACACAGTGAAATCAACTCCATATAGGTACAGCTTAGCAGCAGGAGATTTTTACATGATTATACTGAAGCCGTTTGTGCCTACATGGAAGGCAGGCACTGTGACATTCCTAGCTATGTTTTGGGAAACACTCCCAGCCACCATTCCTGGCATAACAGATTGCTCAGTTCCATGCAGGGAAAAAAAAAAAAAAGAAAGAAAAAAAAGAGGCAAAATCCTAATGAAGTAGGAGCAGGTGACCATTGACTTTGTCAGAGTTAGGATTTCCCTCGTGTGCTGCCTCGTCTTGGGTTGTGCTGGCTTTTGCATTTACTATTCTTCCTGTTTGCTCTGCAGCCCCATCACCAGGGAACCTGTTCAACTGAGGACCAGAAAATAATCCCTGAACTGCAAATTGCTCTGCAGCAGGTGCCCTAAGCTGTCCTATCCATAATAGTTGCATATTGAGCACAGTGGTGCTGGTTAATGGTTGGATTTGATGATCTCAGACATCTTCTCCAACCTTAATGATTCTGTGATTCATAAACCAGGAGGCTGAGAGGAGTGTGAGTGAGGGTGTGCAGGCTGAGAAGCACAGGGAAAAAAAGGCCTTTGGATTTCTCTGCACCAATGTGCCCAGTGAGAAATAGTTTCCATACATGCTTTCAGCTCCTTATGCCTGGAAAGAAAGGACACAGCCCCAAGGCATGATCATTACAATGGGTTCTATGTAAGTTGCTCTTTATAAGCATTTGTCAAACTGCAGTGAGCACAGGACAGTGTGGCAATGTGTTCTCATTCAGCAGTGGTTCCCATGGGTGATGGATCATGCTGGGAACCGTGCAGACCTCTTCTGGGTTCTGGCACAGCAAGGCAAGCTAAGGTGCTTGTGTTTTAACCTCTAAAATACCAAATTATTTGGCTTCTGATATCCTCAGAGGGTCTGCATTGAGTGTCTTGGTCAAAGCAGCAGGGGCACTGTCTGGGTGGCAGGACCTGGGTGTTAAATCATCCCCTGCAAAGTGCTCTCTGCTTCCCTGTTGGTCAGAGATTGGAAACTTTCAGAGCGTACTGCAAAGCTTGCAGTTGCGTGAGTCTGCTCACTCCATATAAGCGTTCAAAAAGGGTAATTTAGCAGTAGAAAAAGAAGGAAGCAGAGTCAGCCAGAAGGAGGGTGATGTGATGGAGCAACATGACACATGTGCTATGGTGTGAGGCAGACAAGGACCTCACACTCACCTTTCTCCAGCACTACCAGACCAGGAGCACATCAAGACCAAGCACGAGGAGGATCCCTTGAAAAGGTCAAACCCCTCTTCCTTGTGGAGAAAGGCTCAGGAGCTGGTTTTCAGGGGCTGCTGTCCTGTAGGGCTGGTCTTGAAAGCTGTCTCTGTCGGGGCAGGAACTGAGACCCCCATGGAGCCCTTCCACCTCTGAAAAACCTATTGTGTGACCCCTCATGGCCATCCCAACCAGTCAGTGGGCCTGGTGCCCCAGCAGAGTTTCTGCTTCTTGCCAGGCAGCTGTCATGAGGTTGGCTTGAATGGGGATGTTTACTACAGCCCAGGGCAGAGATGGACACCCTTGGGTCTGTGATGCTGGGATATCCCCACGCTGTGGGTCAAACATAAAGGACTAATTAAGCTTAATCCTTCCGAGGCAGAAATCATGGGCCAGACTTCAGCTGGTGTAAATCAGCATGGCTCTGCTGGGGTCAATGGAACAAACCCAGCCTGTGCCAGTACAGGCTCTGGATTGGTGCCTGCCATTGTGCACAGTCACAAACACCGCTGAGTGCCATGAAATTAGAATGAAAGATTAATAAAATCATATTTTGCATTGTCCTCAGCACAGACAGGCCATTTGAAATAGCACAGCAGCCATGTATTGTTGGTGGCTCTGAACCATGTTGCTTTCAAAATACACTGTTGTGTATAGAAATTAATATGGCTACATGGTGAAAAGTATTATCCTCTGCATTATTTGTTAATTTAGGCTTATGGCTAAACAATTCACTTCATTTAGCCATATAGTTTTTATTTTAAATTGCACACAGCACTTCCAAGTGCTTTATAAGCTCAGTTGTTCTCTAAATTGTTTTCCTGGGAATTTAGGAGGTGGTGTCCCTCAGGATTTTGCTCATAGAGTGTCCTCAACACCAGTTAGAACCAGGGGTGCTGGAGGAAACATCTCTTCACTTCTTCTCCTCCTGCATTTTCTGCAGAACTCCTCTTTACTGACAGACTCCCTGAGAGAAGGTTTCATTGCAAATTACTATAACCGTGGTCATTAGGCAAATTGAAGTCCACTCATTTCCTTTGACAATATGTGTGATACTGAGTGAAAAAACTTAATATGCAGATTTTTTGTTTGGAAGCAGCATTTCAGGACTATATACTAGCCTAACATCCAGCCTCTTTTTCCTTAAATAAGAAAGTAAGTTTTTCTTAAGTCAAGCCATTTGCTCCCTATGGCTTAGACTCTGTTCCAGAAATTGTAATTGAATTTTGCAGCTTCTATCTCAAGCTTACTTGCTTGGGATATTAAAAGTTAGTATTGCCTTAAAAGCAGTAATAGCAGATTTGCTGTTTAATCATATCACGCTTCTGATTTGCAATAGAAACAACTTTGTGGTCTAGCTGAAGACTGTAGCTGGAAAAAAAAGGCAGATCAGATTTCATTTCTTGGAGATGTAATAGCCTTTATTCTTGCAATTATTCACCTATGTCTTCTCAGATTAGAGTTAATTACTGGGAAAGATAAGCTGCTCTTTCTTTCATTGTTACAGCTGGGGTGATACTGGATCAGTATGACTTGGTACATGCTCATTGCACTTTGAGAGACATATTCTCCAGTGAAAATTGACAGAACAATTTCAGCAGACATAAAACCTTCTCCTGAATTTGCACAAGGCTTGCAGATCCTCCTGCCTCAGAGTAAGTTTCCATACAGACAGATCAGGAGAATGGTGATGTGATGTTCTCTTAGAGATTATGAGTTCATCAGTCCTCAGTTGTGTTACTGCTTTGATTCCATGTCTCTGGCACATGCAGGGTAGTTTGCTGTGCATTTCCTCTTAGAGAAGGAGCCTTACTAGGCCAGCTGGATGACAACTTTAACAGGCACCCTCTGGATATGCTAAAGGACGGTCAAGCATTTGCAGCTCCCTGTTTGATATCCTCTAAACTGGAAAAGATTTCCCAGATGAAGGGGTTTCCATAGAGCTGTTGCTGGGACAGCATTGCTTCCTGGGCTCAGGTTTTGTCCCTGCATTTCAGAAAATATCTTCATAGCTCAAACTGGCAAAGCTTGGGATCTTGTGCAATATCACCTGTGGTACCTGTATCAGACATATCTCAAAGGTAGCTCTGATTTCTCTTGGAGCTCCTGTTCCATGTCTGAAACAGGACATACCAGTTAAGACAGGTATTTTGGGCCACCAGATCTGTATTGTATGAATTGCCATGGCAGATGTGTGAAGGTAAAACATGAATTCCTTTGGTAGCATTAGTGCCTGTAGTTCAACGAGGTATTACCTTGATCTTAAGGATCCCAATGTGTCTCTGTTGACCCAAGGACAGTGGAAGGAAAAAAGGATTGTCTAAAGAGGAGTCAGAGCTGCTGCTGCTCTGATCCATCTCTCTTCCCTTTCTCTCTTCTTTGAGTGCTACGAAAGCATGTTGATAGTGGCCTGATCCATTGACAGCCTGCTTCTACTCCTCCTGGCCTCCCAACTCAGCACTGCCCATGTCTGTTACCTCTCTGATTTTGCACATCATTACCCGCTGGTTGTCACCCTTTCAGCTTCATTTTCTCATCACATCTGGGAATGCTTGGCTGTCGGAGGGGTTCGGTTTCCTGCTGCAGCTCCAGGTTTAGCTGTAATGACAGGAGTCAAAGCCAGCATTGCTCAGCCCGTGTACACAGCAGGGCACTGGGCTGGACAAGGGAGGCTGGCAGCCTCAGCTCCCGCTCCAAAGTGGCCTTGCTGCCTAACCTGGGGGTCATTTCCTCTTTAGCATTCCCTGCTTCAGCCCAGTTTGGTGAACTCCTTTGCTTTTGCGGGTGGGCTGCGCTTTCCAAACATTTCTAACTGTTCATGCACCATCATGTTTGACTTCCCACCTATCTTCATCCAAATCCCCCTTGAACGCTCAGTCCTTCCAAGAGGCCTAACCTAAGTCAAGATAATGTCATTATCACTGCCATCGATGGAGTAACTCATCAGGTGCTGAAATAAATCATTTTCCTTGGGGATTACTGCCTGAAAGCCAGATATAATCAGTAAAGCTTGGGTTTGACAAGGCCGTCACAGATCAAATAAATTTACTAATGACTTCCAGCCTAAAAATCCATATTGATAATGTGTCTGTGGTTTTAATGAAACATTACAGAGACCTTTTTCTCAGTATTTTTTGCTTGTTAGGTGTGCTGTTTGTCAGATAAGTCTTTCCACTTGATGAGCAAGTTTTTTTCTCCCTCTTCCCCCAGCTGAACAATAGATCTCTAAGCATTGCGTTGCCAAAAGCTATTTTCTAAAAATCCAATTTGAGCCTTTGGAATAAGGATCAAATTGGCCAAAATCAACACTCCAGCTATGCTATTGCCTGTCCATGGAGGGTTACTGCCTTGTGCAGAGGTTTTTACAAAATAGTTCCTCTTGACAACTGCTGAGTGAAAAAGAAAGGTGCTATCTGTTCACCACACTATCAGGAGAAAACTTGAATCATCGATAAGGATGGTTTCTAAGCAACCAAATGCAGTCTACAACCATAATAACAGCACTTTGAAAGTAAATCACTTAGTCTGGTACATGCCCCACTCTCCAATTAATGGCAAATTCTTATCAGCTGTATTGTCTGGCAGACACACATCTAAAGGGCTGAAGTAGTTCTAAAACAACACTTCAAGTGGTAGAACAAAACTAAGAGTCATTCAGATCTCCCAAAGACTAATAGCTTTATAGAGTTTTCACAGAAAATGCTAAAATACTAAAGATTTTAATGGAAAATAACAATTCTTACTTTTTATACCCTATAGGATAGTCCAGTGAATTGTGTCTCTGTTTAAGGCTGACTCCACAAAGCTACAGAAAAGATATTGCCACAGGTTTTTGAATATTTTTCCTGGTTTTCCCCATAGAAAAGTGACCCTAGTACCATCAATATAGTGTTCACTACAGTGCAGAAAACTCACTCTTCAAAAGAGAATCATATACTGCATCATTGTCTGCTCTACTGAAGTGTAAAAACCAGTTAAAGTAGGATCAAAATGATCTTTTTCATAGGTAATATTGCAGGAGGTAATACAGAAACCTGTAAAAAGTACCTTTCTCTGCCACAGTCCACTTCCCAAGTCTGTCACTTGTCAGCTTGACTCCCTGCCATGCATATTCCTTTCTTGTCTGCTCCTCTTTGCCATCCTACTGCAGAGAGAGGGTGATGCTCCCCAGTGAGCTGGTCCCAGAAAAGGTCTTCTTGTCTGTCCCTGGCAGCCCTTCTCCTCTTCCCATGGGCAGAGAAGCAGTTTCTCTTAGCTGAGTAGCAAGCCAAGAGAACTTGCCTCTTCATCTCCAGCCTCCTGGTATATTTTAACAAGCAGGAAGGGATTTAGGGGGTCCTGATGGGGCATGGAGAGGGATGTTTTGGATGTTTTAAAATGCACTGCAGAAGAGAGCAGAGTGGTTGTTTTTCTGCATGGCTTCTGTGAGGAGGGAAAGGACAGCAACTGTTTCTTGGGTGGAGCCATCAAGGACAGTGCCGGGAGCTGGGTGCTGCTGACAGAGAGCATTGGGAAAAGGGAGACTGGGGAAACAGGCGTCCTTTCTGGGTAGGGACGAGCTGAGAGACTAGCTGAGTGGCAGGGAGGCTGGGGATGCCTGCTTCTTCATGTTCATGGTGTTGAAAGGGCCACAGACCCTGCGGTCCGTGTGGGAATGAGGACCAGAACTTCAAAAAAGCAGATGTTTGCTGGGGGAAACATAGGCACTGTGGCCACCCAGGAGCCTGAGCAGCTTACAAAGAACTCATGCTGCAGTTTGGGTCCTTTTAAGTGGCATGCTAAGACTTCCCCTTAATTTCTCTTGACCTAGGTATAAAATGGGAGGTAGAAATGGTATGTCTGCCTTTGCTTTATCTGATTTGTCTAGTTTGACAGTGTCTGGCATGATGATAGTGCTGAACACAACTTAAATACAAGCAATACCAAATAACTTCCCAGAGGAGTTGTAGAAGCTCAAGGATGCAGGAAACAAGGGTGGGCATCTGGGTCTCGGATATGGGGCAGGGAAATACTGTGATTGCCTTAGCTTCAGACCTCTAGGCTAACATAGATTTGACAAATGTTTAAAAAAAAACTGATGGCATCATAGAATCTGTCCACATGTTAAATGCTTCCGGCAAGCTTGACATATTTAGTTTTGGGAATGTAACCTCCTTCAAATGCCTGCAAGTACTAATCTTCTCTCCAACTAGCCTCATGGAAGGACATTTGATCAGAAGCCTCAACACAGGGCAGCCTTTGGGGAGCAAAAGTTCCTTGAGTCCACAGCAAGCCACCACATGACAATGATGTGTCTGCTCAGTGGAGGATGCACAATGAAATTTAGGAAATGATGGGAGAGGAGGCTTGAAGAGAGGAACCTCTTTTATAGCAAGTATGAGGATGTCTTAGACTGAGTCAGATTTGGAGATGTGATGAACAAGCCAGAAGTTTCAAAAGTAGAACTCCGGATACTTGCAGGGACTCTCACCCAATGCCAAAGAGTTCTCCAGGATTATGAGAAAAGTACAACAAAGAAATGTAATGATGTAGGTTTTATTCCACCACAGATCTGTGTATTTCTCATGCTACCTGATTAAAGATCATATTTTTGTTTAGAAATCAAAGTGAATCCTGGGAGTGCTTCAAAGTCTGAAAGGAAGAAGTCTAAGGAATGTTTGTTCTGGTGGAGAGATTATGTCTTCTTTTTTTTTTTTTTAATTTCAAAATATATTTCACATGTATATATGAAAAAGAGCAGCTATTCAGTGTTGCAGTGAGCAGCAGGGTGTTACGACACCCTGCAGAAGACAAGGGTAACCAGGTTCTTGTTAATAGATTCCTTGGGGTGGATTAGAGTGAAACAGCATTGGATGATCAGTGTTTGTAAATACACATGTGTAGGGTTTATTACAGAACACTTTGGTTGCAAAAGAAAACAGGTATGTAGGCATCTTGGTTATTACTGTCTATAGCAATATAAAAACATGAAATCATTGCAATACGAATGTGCAACAGCATCACCCAAGGACGTGCAGGAGGGAAAAGAAAGAAAGAGAAAGGACAAGAGTGTGAAGATCCCACCACCTGTAGGCCCTGAGATGAGACTGAGTGGCCCTGCAGTCTTGATTGAAGTGGTGGTTGCAGACCTGATCCATCAGGTGCTGGGGAATATCCAAAAGAGTGGTGGGGAAAAAGCCTTGAGAAAACCCACAGAACACAGCATCTATTGGGTTTATATTCACTCAGGTTCAGGTGGGAACCCCCACATACCTCTCCTGAGGTGGGAGCTTCACACTGGGTAATGTAATGTCGTGGATCACAGGACTCTTTGGGGGTTCTTGACACCTTCTAAATCAACACAGCTGCCCATCACACCAGTGCAGTTGAGTCCATTATGGCCCATTATGGCCCATCAGCCAAGATGAAAACCCTCAGGCTGCGTGCCCATGCCCATGTGTTCCAGGTAGGAGGAGGGGGAGCCCTACCACCCCGAGGCTGAGGAGCTCAGCATGAGGAGAGGCACCACAACGTCTCCACAGGATCTGCCTGTCTCACTCACAGCCCATCACTCACCATCTGAAATACCAGATCAGAGGTTGGCCATTATGGCCATTATGAGCAAAGGACATAGACAAATCCACCCCCATGAATCTATGGGCAGTGAATTTCTCAGCTGAAACTAAGAAGGAGCGTGTGAGCATGGCTTCCTTGTTGACAG
This sequence comes from Phainopepla nitens, assembly GCA_013400175.1. Lineage (NCBI taxonomy): Eukaryota > Metazoa > Chordata > Aves > Passeriformes > Bombycillidae > Phainopepla > Phainopepla nitens. The sequence goes on along the minus strand of VXBQ01006195.1, from coordinate 4,664,269 downwards.
CAGGGCACTGCCATTGAGCTTCTGCAGCTGAAACAGTCTGGAGAGGTTGACCTGATGGTCTACGCTAGGAGAACTCTTGAGGCGAGAGTAAATTGAGGCATTAGGCAGTGTTGGATACCCTAGACTCATGACAGTGGAGGACCAGTAGGAGAGGACTGGGATAGGAGACCCATCACAGACCTACCTCTGCTGTCTGAGACCCTCACAGTCATCCAAATGTGGGCAAAGCAGTGGGCTGCTATTACTAAGGCAGCCCCTGCCTGTGCCATGTCAGCCATAGATGTGTTCTCACGGCACAGGACCAAAACACTGAATAGCAGCTGTGCTGTGGAGGAGGCACAAAGAGTGGAAAGTTCTCACCCCTACACCCACATCACAGTTGCCTGTGTTATTCAGGAATATACAAGGAGGGAATTAGAAAGTACAGAGGTAAGAGATCTCTGGGGTCTTCACAGCTCTTGGAAAAGCAGAGTGAAGAAGCCCCCAACCTCCTTTTCAGGGCAGTTTCAGATATTTCTCTCCTTTTTAAAAAATTTCCATGTCAGCTTCTCAGCTGTACTTGCATATGGGGTACATATGGAGGAGAGAAAAAAAAGCAGTGACTGGCGCCAAACGGGGCCTGCTGCAGCCTTTAACAGTCCTCTCCTCTTACTATTAAAATGCAGCTTTGCCCAGTGAAAATGCTGCTTGATTGCTGCAAAAATACTTCCCAAAGACATGGCCCTTGGAGCACAGCAGGGAAACGTGACATGAAGCAGGCGGCTTCAGAGTGGCAGGCACAGGGGCTGAGGGTAGCAGGCAGGTCAAGGCTGTCCCAGAGACTCGAAGCCCTGCTGACCTGGCTGGCAGGGGCTCAGCAGCATGGGATCTGCTTCTAGGTGGGCTGAGCAATACATGGGCTGGGGTTCTTATGGGGGAAAACAGCAATGATGCACGGTTCAGGCTGCCCTGGATCACAACTCAGAGGATGGGACCATGCTGAGCCTTCATCCATCCATCGTGTTTTGCTCCCCAGATGTGCAACTCTCCTCCATATCGCCTGGACATAGTGGGGACATCTTTCCAGCTCCAGCTGCTTTCATGTGGGACCTGGCTCTCTCCTCTTCACATCCCCTGGCCTGGCCTCATTTCCGCGCTCCCCCGTCTGTGTGCATCAAAGAGCAAGTGGGCATAGGAGGATGCCTTCTGCATCCCACCACCATGCCCCAGTCTGGGGCCAGCTGTCCTGTATTTTGCATGACATTGCCCAGAGCAATGAGCCCTGGTGGGGTTTCCTCTTCCCATTTGCCCTGGTGGGGGGCAGGAAGAGAAGTGGCAGCCAGGAGCTGGAGGAGGACACGCCGACGAGGCCAGGGGAGCCCATCGGTTTTTGAGGCTTGTGGCGGCCTGTGGCTGTGCTGCTGTACCTGGGAAGTGGCTGGCAGCTCCTCTGAAGCCTCCTGCCCCGCCTGCCTGCCAGCTGTTCCCCATGCTGCCGCTGCCCACAAAGGCACGGTGGGCGGGAGGCGGAACGGGAGCGGCGCTGAGGCTCAGGTTCGGTGGGATGGTGAGCTGCCCGCAGCGGGGATGGGCTATGTGCCACCCAGGCAGCATTGGAGGGCGGCTTTTTGGGGCCATGGCTGTGAGCTCTGGTCCTTGGGGTCTTCCCCCCCTCTTCCACAGCACCTGGTAGTCTCTGAGCAGCAAGTCAAAATCTATTTCTGATCAAGACAAATAGCATTTCAGAGGGATGCCAAATACTTTTGCAGGCATTCGGCTTGAAGCTGTAGAAGGACAGTGCTATTCACAGTATGAACCTGTAGGAGGACAGTGCTGGTGACCACATAAACCTAAGTCACTGTTTCAGAGATGCCCAAAAGAGGGAAGAAAATTTGGGCTTACTGAGGTCAGTGGGGTCTTAATCCTTCTGCTGCTTCTTGCCAAAGCCACAAGGAAAAAGAGCTTGTTTTTCAAAAGTTGTTTTCTTGCCCACACTATCAGTGCCTGTTCTCATGCACTGTATGCATATCTCACTCACCTGGCTGCATCTTCAGCAATCTGTCAGGGCTGCATACCCTCTTTAAATGCAACAGCAGGGTGTGAAATACTTTGTTATCAAAGCTGTCTTTTGGCTGTGGTGCATCTGTCATCAGTACACATTTTAATTTATCATTGCATGACACTGCAGAGTTTTCTTCACCAAACAGGATGCAGAGTAGGTGTAGAGTAGATGGGAAACTGGGGCATTGTTTTGTTTTTTTTTTTATCCTTGTCTGGTCTTTGCTTTGGTTCCGGTATGTGTAGCCTAAAGATGTGTTAGGGACATGGTTTAGTGTGTATGGTTTAGTGGTGGACCTGGCAGTGCTAGTTTAATGGTTGGACTTGGTGATCTGGGAGGTCTTTTCCAAGGTGAATGAGTCTATGATTCTGTATTCTTGCTTTCCCTGTTTCACAAATACACACCCACACTTATGCACTACCACTGATACCCACTCACATTATCTCTTCCTGCCAAAGTAAGATTTGTATCCACCTCTTCCTCTAGAAGACCACTGCTGGAGAGCTGAACATTTTAGCAGTTGTAATCAGCTAAGACAAATTTTGATGAGTTACTTCAGGAATGGAAAGAGAAATTAGAAGTCAGATTTCACTGCAAAAGAACTGGTAGCATTAAGAGGTGATGGAATTAGTAAAGAAATATAGAATAAAAATAATAAATAATAAAAATAATAAATAATAAAAATAATGAGCTCCAGGAAAATGTTGGGGTTTTTTGTGGTTTTGTTTTGTTTTGTTTTTCCCAAGCATTGGTAAGTTTTCAGAATACTTTGCCCACACCCAAAGTTACCCTTTTGTGAAAAAGAAATGGATCCTATTTTTCAGAATAGTCTTTGCGAAGCTGTGCTAAATCACGTATATTGTTGTCACCTCACCTCATTCTGAAATTTTTGTGGTGGCCACAGCCAGAGATAGAGGTGAAAAATATTGGTTTAGAATGGAAAGGAATGAATGGCTGCTCTTGGGTTATAAGAAAATAACACAGGTGTTAAAGTCCTCCAGTGCCAACCCCAACAAAAGGTGGTCTGTGCTTAATTTTCCTTGGAGCGACAAGGGTGTAGTTTCCAAATGCAATAAGATTTCTTTCCATAAAATTTAGTTTATGAATCAAGATTACATTTTCAAACTGAGAAATTAACAAGTCCATGGATTTCTGGATTCATATGCTTTGCCAAATGAGGTCGATTTTAATGGCATTAGCACTGAGTGGACAAATGGGACAAATTTGCAGGACAGTGGATTACAGATACGAAAAAATTTTTGGTGATAAAGATTTATGAATACCGTGTTCCCACTGATGAAGTGCTTGGTTGTTGCTACTTAAAATTTGATACCAGTTCCCCTTGGATTTTTTTTCTTTTGTTTTCATCCTGTGGCCTTTTTGAGGGCAGGAAAAGAAGAAGACAGCAAAAGGGGTTAGAGGATGTGAACGGGGTCAGGCTCCGCACGCGCTGAAGAAACAACAAATTGTCTGAGGTCATAGACATTGTTAAATTGCACTCAAAATGTCCAGTGCTTTTGTTCCAGCTGATATGCTAAAGCAGATGTTTGGTTGTTTATTCAATATGGAGATAAAGCTGAGCTGGCTGTGGTGGAGACTGTCGCTTGCCGATGCAGCCTGCCTGGGGCACTGTGCCAGCAGGAGATGCTTCAGACCCTGGAGCTGTGCTTTCCTTCCCAGCAAGAGGAATGATGCCTGCAGAAGTGCTCAGGAAAGGGTGCCTGAGACCCAGAAGGTGGTGGGAACATCCTGGCTCAGCTCCCTCCTGCTGCTTTGCAGGAAAAGAAGAGGAAAAGGTGTGGGGATTTCTAAGGCAAGGCATAACTTCTGCTGCTGGTGTTTACAGGCTGTCCCAGGAGGGAACCAGGTGGAAAGGGAAAGCCTTTGTTGCCTCCTTGAGCTATCCATGCCTCTATGGGACATGTGGGTTTTCCCTCTCTCAAGCAGGAGGAGGGCAGAGCAGATCATGGAGAGCCTTGGGCAGTGTGGAGCTCCTCATAAAGGCCACTGATTTCAGAGGCAGTTTTGCATCAAAATGTTTTTAAGAGCTTGAGGGTTTTTTGCATACTGAAGTGGCAGTACTCTGGGAAGGCTTTGGTGGGCTCTCAGCTCCTCTAAACACATTTCCATCAGCAGTTGATGCCATGCAATAGCATCAGGCTCTGTGTTGCTTCAAGCAGCATCATAAACCTGGCGGTAGCAAAACGCTTCTCTGGGCCATTCTGCCTCCAGAACCTCTTGTCATGCACTGTTGGATGGGATGCTGAGCAGTTTAGGCAAAATTCATGTTAGTACTGAAATATTCTGACCTTTAAAGTGACCTTGTTCCTCTATCAATGACTAATATCAGTGACTAATAATCTTCCTTCTCTGACTGATCTTTTTTAAAAATAATAATTCTTGGGATATGGTGTAAGGTAGCAATTGCAAATAGACAACATTTCTTTTCATTTTTCTTTTCTTATCAAAATACCCAGACAAAAACAACCCCAAGAAATGTCAGAAGAAGGACTGACTGGGCAAGTAATGTTCTACTACTCTATCTGTATAATATTCCCTTTGCAATGTGGGTTTGCAGTTTCATCTTATACAATGAAGAGCAGGTAGCTCCTGTGCCCTTCTGAAGGGGACATGAGCCCTTCTAATTCACTGCTGTAACTGCCTGGTACATGCCTTCTGCTCAGCTATTATTAAAAAAAAAAAATTAAAATGTGATCTGAATAATTTTCTGCCCCCTGAATTTCTTGCTTTTCTTCTCACTTATTTTTGCCCTAAGATATTCTCGGCATTGCTTTTTCTTGGGGATGTTACATAAAAGACTTTAACCTGTAGCAGTTGTTTAAAATTTACTCTGGCAAAATGAATGTAATATCATCATATTATTCTAATAGGAGGTGATTTCCCTGCTTCAGAGACCAGAATATCCATGCACAGCATCTGGTGAATTAAAGTCCAGGAGGGAAGAAGCTGGCAAAGAAGGCAGGGACACAGATGAGGACAGAGAACGCCAGTGTCTTTTTCCCTTTAACTGTTGGCACCTTCTACCAGCACACCTGCTCCACGTCCCCAACATCTGATGAGCTGATTTGATGGATCTGTACTGTTAGGCTTGTTTTCATATTTTGAGGTTACATGTCTGAGGTCTAGGGCTGCATTCATCTTATACCTGGAGCATCAGAAGTAAACATGCAGCTGACTGATTTCCCATGTCTTTCAAAATTGGGCATCTCTAGAGGGCGGTTCACGTGCTGGGAGGGACATAGCAACATCTTTTTAAGATAGAATATGGCCAGTTTTGCAAAATATCATTCCAAAATCATCTGTCTATATTGACAATTCAGGCAGTTCAGGAAGTCTTGCCAAGGAAATGGACCGCCAAGTCACTACACCTAAAGAAACCAGGCAGAGAAAACATTTCTGCCCTTTGCCCAGCAAATAATATTTGAAGACTGTTAGAAAAACATCTTTCAATCACTTTGCAGGGGTATTTTGTTCCAATGAAGATGAGGGTGCGTGCTCAGTGACATTGTCAGATGCCAACCAGTAATGCATTTCTGTCAAGATAATAGGAAATGGCAAAGTAACACTTTTCACATCTGTGAAGTAGAAGCTCCTCTTTCTAAGCTGGCCATTAAATGCTCGAGATTCTAAATCTCGCTGAAAATCCCATTCCTTGGGAGTTAAGTTGCTTTTCAAAATGATATATTTGGGACCCTAAGTCATTTTTCAGAATGCCTTTTTGAAATGTGTCATTGCAGATCCTCTTAGATGCTGCTTGTGACCACAAAATATTGGGGAGGGCTTGTGAGAGCCAAGAAAATTTGATTACCTATTTGTTGAGGATGTTCTTAGGCAGAACTAGTGCCAAGAGTAATTTTATTTAGCTTGAAGTATCTGGTAAACATAAAGAGAAAAAGAGCTGGACAGGTCTTATCTCAGTATCTTTATTTACATTTTCAAAGAACACTGACGCAATCAAGCTACCAAAAGAACTGCTTTCCATCAGCCTGGGAACAGAAACAAATTAGTCTTTAATAGTGTTGTGTGAAAACTCTGGTGAATGTTATGTAAAACTGTGCAAACAGAATGTTTGTGTTCTAGTTCCAGGTCATTTAGTGGGCAAAAAGAGAGACATTTCGTGTGAAATAGCCATGAAGTGGTTTGCTATTATATAAGGGTAGGAACAGCTAGATCAAACTAATGGTGACATGCCGAGAACCAGATGCTTCAAAGCAAAATGCAAGACATCCCAGTGTGGATAATTATGAAATAGGCTGACCATAGGGGAAATTTCTGCACATATGACTTTAGTCCTAAAAGGCTACATGTTTGTATTGCTTCTGAAAAGGTTTTAGTCTGATTTCCCACAGACACAGGGCTTATGCAACCAGTGTGCTGCCTGGCTTTGCAAATCTCTGATTCCCTCCCTCTCTGTCTACTCCTCTCTCTCTCCAGCAACCTCTGAACATGTCCAAACTCTGCCACATGGAGCAGAGAGGAGCAGGTCTCACAAATAGTTAATTTCCTACAGGTTTCATAAATATAAGCTGCTCCCTAGTGAGCAGAGACAGGTAATCATGCCAGCTCAAGGTGAGCTTACACCTCATTAGAAATCAGAGAAAGCACACAGGAGAGCATCTTTTATAAATGTTCCATCTGTGGGAAAAGCTTCAACCATCGCTCTCCATCAACATGAGATGCAAATCCTAGGTAGCCACTGGCACTAATGGTGCTATCTCCTTCTCCTGTTGATTATAACTGTGGATATCCCCAGGATTTAATATAAATGCTTTACTCTTTGTGACTGAACGTGTTCTCAGCTTTTACAACCTCCAGGAGCAATGAGTGCTAGTTGAACAAATTGCAGATAGAACATTTCCTTTAGGTACTCGAAGTCTACAGATTTCCTTGTAGCTCTTCCCATAAAGCAGCTGGGCTTAATTAGTGCATGATGCTCTTTATGGGCCAGCAGGCTAATTTGTAAATTAATTAGAAGTAAGTTGAAGGCAGTCTCCTGCCCCTTGGGAATGCTACAATTAATTGGTTCAAGGTGTTGAAACCTTGTCTCTGCCACACTGGGCTGGTTGACCCTTCTCTGGAGTCAAAACCATATTAGAAAATTTATGTTCTCTTTATTCAGGCCAGGACAGGGCCACTCCATGGCATCCATCTTTTTCACACCGTGATCCTGTGGAGTGCTCAGGATGAAGATACAATCTCTTCAAAGTTTGGCCATCTTCTCAAGGACCTGGGTCACAGTGAGCTACCCCATGCCAATCTTGCAGTGCCCCTTGCACTGTCAAATGCCACATCTTGTACCTCCTCTTCATCATCTTAACAGCAGCACGAACTAAATGAAGCCTCCTAGGAGAAGATCCATGGTCCTTGCCATCATGCTCACATTGGCCCTGGTGGTGTTTGATATTGAACAAAGGTCACGATAGGAAGTTCAAAGGAGGGAAAGTGGGTCCTCTAAACTAGAAGGAGATATGTGTGTGTGTGTTTCCCACAAATTCAGCAGCTGGTATAACATTGCTAACGGGGGTGATGTATTCATAGATATTTTGACAACTTCTCAAGGCAGTCTGATTTCAATTACAGTTGCACAACTCGCCTTTTACTTTCCACTAATGTTTGTGCAAGGACTTTATTGTTCCTAGGAGCAGTATTGTGAAGGAACTCGGACACACCCACCTCTGGGCTGCTTCCTCCTAAAATGAAGTAAGCAAAATAAAATCAATCTATATTCCATTTGGAAGGCCCAAATGATTTCTAAGATGAGCGAACTTGTTGGGGACAGTCAACTGGCAAGTAATATGTCATGCCTGAGATGGTGGATTACACGATTCAGCTGCTTGACTGAAACCCTCAAATATGCAGGAAAACATAGCTCTGGAGCTGTTTAGGCAAGACATTAATTGAATAAGTCCAGAAATTCGCACTGTATATACATTTGTCCCCACAGTGAGCAGAGCCATGTGTTCACTCACATGAATGAATGTGAATCTTTCTGTGAGTTTTCTTGGAGATGTGGCTTTGATTCACATAGAAGCTCTGAAATAACCCAGCAGCCTGAGGGAGGAGCAGCAAAGCCCTGCAGGTCAGAAAGGACACAGACTCTGGTAAGTCCAAAGGATTGATGGCAGTTCTTATCACTTTCTTTCTGAAACAAGCCTCTGAAGAATTTTTCTTGGTCTTTTTGTGAAGTAGCTGAGTGTCATGTGTTTTTGACAAGATGACCTATTTGATGTAATACTGTGCTTCTCTGGGAAGCCATATCAGGATGTTATTTTCCATACTTTCCCTTTGGCCCTTGTACATTTGCGTCCACACAAATGTGTGCAATACACTTTATGTTCCAGTCTTCTCTTGCATGTCGACCACACATCCGTGTTTCTACACTCTCACATAATCTATTTAAAGGGTGATATTTTTGGCTTTTAAGAGCAGTGTTAACAAGGATCAGATGCTGCCATCATTTAGGAAACAGCTAGTTTTCCTTTGCCAGCTATACTATGCACTGGTTAAAAAAAAAATCCACCAGTGTGGACATTACAGTGAAGTTCTTGTATTTAGCAGGTGAAAAGCCAATACTCGACCTGCAGTGAGATTTGTTCATGGAAAACCCCTGGAAGCTATTTTTAGCAGCAAGGCATTAGTCACCCTTGGAAGGCTGCTGGCTGTGCCGTGTCACGCCACGCCACGTGCGAGGAGTGCTTTGGATGCTGCGCAGCGTTAGCTGCTGCTCCCGCCTTGCCCCAGGTGTTGAGTTTAAGTTCACAGCTCCTGCTTATTTTAGGAAAACATGAGCTCACATTCCAGACAGCCTTCTTGCCAGCCAGAAGGTGTGGGCTGTGGTCCTTCCCTGTTCTGGGGGTGGCCAGGAGGGGTAAGGCTCCACATACGCAAGGAGCGCTGTGGGATTTCTGTCAGACAGGTCTGGGGACATGAGGTGGTCAGGAGACAAAGCAAGGGTGAGGAAGGGCTGAGAAAGGGATGTTTTCCATGTCAGATGGAGACCAGGCAAAGAGGAGATAGAGCAGCGAAATAGCGGAGAGAGGTTTGAGGATTGGAATCTATTAGATCATCAGAAGCGGTGGATTAAGTCATGCTGCACAAAAGCTAAGGCAACTCCTAAAAAAAAGTCTTAGGGAAAATACAGGTGATGAAGGAAGTAGTCAGTTTAATAGCCTGGAAATCTGGCTTGCCTGCAGGGATGCCACCTCAGAGCAATGACTCTTCCTGGGAAGAAGAAAGGCAGCTGCTGCCTGCTCGATGGTTACTCATCCTCTCCAATCTCCAGTTTCCCCCATGCAGCACAGCTGGGCCAGCCAGGGAGGGGACTCTGGCTCAGTGCCCCAAGGGGAGTGCCAGATTTGTCTGGCTAGTGGAGGAGAGGCAGGAAAGCCTCAGTGAGGATGGCACTGTGCTGGCTGTGCAGGCATGGGGATATGCTTTGGCACGAGTTAGCAGAGGCTCAGCCAGGTCCCTTCTCCGGGACCAGCCAGCCCTTTCCTTCCTCTGCAGCTGAGACAGGAGTTTGCAGAGAATAAAGGCTGCTAATACACAGTGTTATTGCTTTATAAGGAAATGTCTTGAAATAATACAGCTTTTGTTGATGTCTTTATCTTATGACAGCCTAAGTGTGTCGACCTTGAACTGGATAAACAGTGTTGGGAACACTTTTTCTGATGGAGGGTATTAAACAAATATGGAAGTGTTAGAAAATGTACAACATTTCATTTAGACGTGTTGAAACACTGTGATGTTTTGTTTGGTGAATTTTCAGGGCCTGGATACCCTTCATTCAAATTACCTAGAAATTAAAACATGAAAAGTATAACAGAAAAAAAGGGTTGAACAGTGGGTCTTGTTTGATACGAGGTTGCTGGGAGAGGAACCCTGGCTCTCTCAGCTGCTAAATCATCCCTTCAGTTTTTCTGCAAGGCTCTCCTGGAGCAACAGAACAGTGGGCTCTTAAGTCTTTGCAGAGGATCCTCCTGGTGCAGGGAAAGTGCCTGGGATGGCCCAAGATGAGCAGGTTGCTTAAGAGAGGCTTTAGTTTTGTTTTAACCAAGCAGGTCTCTCTGTATAGGGCCAAAAGCACGTGGGAAGGCACAATGCAGTAAAGAAACTCTCCTCTGTTTCCATTCTGTGGCTTTTGCTATAACCTTTCCAAGGAACCTTATAAACCTCTAAGTAGTGTTTTTTTTAAAACACTGCTGTTATGGTAATAGTTTAGTTCTGCCTCCTTTGTTACGTGTTAATGGTGCCCTTCTTTTAGGTCTACTAATAAAAGAAACTTAAGCCTCAATGTGAAAGTCCCTATAAAGTGACAAACCAAACATATTTGTGCTGGTTCTTCCCGATATACAAGACACTGGGTGGCTGCTGCATCAGGGGTAAATGTCAGACCTTAGCCAGGGAGCTTGCCAGGTCAGCTGCAAGGCCTGTCTCTCTGCTTTTGGGATCATCGCTTCTACCTACAGGGCAGAGCTGGAAAGGAGTGTTCTACACAGCAAAAGCTCTCTTAAATGAGAGGGCAAGGGGTGGAAAAACTTCAGATAAATTAGAGATAATGAAGAATATGACATCTAGAATAATTAATAATCTGTATCATACTTTGATCATCTCTCTAATATAACTTTTGAATCAACCTAGAGGAATAAATTCATGTAGAATTTATCTCCCTGACAGTGATTTATGCAGGCTTTTTCACAGGTCTATGGAAAACTCTCCTTTCAGTTACAGCCTTTAATTCTCTACACTGCCATTTTAAAACGCAGGAAAAGAGGGATGTATCTGATTTTCCCAAACTGTCCAGGGTGTCACCTGCTTACTGTGCAGACAGCCCAGTCCTCAAGGCACTAGAGTCCTGTTATCTTTGTATGGAGGTGATGAGTGCATGTAGATTGGTAGAGTCTGGGCATTTTTGGAGAAAGCTATGGTTCACATGACATCTTGGGAAGTCTCCTAGCTTTATATTTCCTATAGTTTCTGTGAGCAACTGCCTACTGGGAAAAATAACGAAAGAAAAATCTATAGGTGAGTGGGAAGTGTGGGCTGATTTCTAAAGAAAAGTACAGTGGAAAAAACAGTAAGGCTGAATTTAGACAGATCTAGAAAATATAAAAATGATGCCAACTCTTTCTTTCCTATTGCCAAGACAGTGTGATTTTATAAATAGAAAGAGTGAGGGCTTCTGTATGTCATTAAGAGGGGGTAGTTTGGCTCACCTAATCTTGTCTTTATGTGCTTTTGTACAAAGGCAAGAAGCACCATGAACACCTGTGAACACCATGAAGGTCAACTCTGATTGTCACTAAGTGCCCTCAGAAAAGATGAAGTCTCAAGATAACTTTTTAAGACAGGCAGGATAGTGCTGTGGAGATCCTTGGATCTTCTGAGAGCTGACCGGTTTCCATATGGTGTCCCCTTGGGAGCAGATAAAATAGAGGTGGTCTCAGTTTTTGTATTCATGGATGGGAGATCAGTTTTGACCCCTGATGATGTTTCAAACCCTCAGGAAAAGTTAAAGTAGAGGTGCTCATGCTGGTGCTCTGGGATGATGGGGCTTGGGTCTGCTATTAAGCCCTTCTTGGTGCATCACGCAATGTGGCAGCACTGGGGACCTGCTGCTTTATGTGTTTGGGTATGATGAGGTATATATTCCCAAGGATCAGCCAGGCAAAAGCAGCTGGCCACTTGGAACTGGCTTTAGTGCCAAATCCAACCCATCAGTCCTCATTTGAGCCATGCTGCTGAAGCTGGTGTGATAGACCTGGTCACAGACCTGGCTCCTCTCTGAGATGGAAAGGATGTGCCCATCTGGACCATGAAATGAGCTGCTGGAGGCTGAACCCAGTTCCTGCATACACTGTGCTTTTCTTAGGGTGGCAGAAGGAATTAAAACTTTCAAAAACGGGACAGAAATATTAAAAAAAAAGAAAAAGAAATTATTTTTGTAGTTGGGAAAAGGCAGAGAAAGCAAGAGAGAGACCTTGAAAGGATCTTTTTTTTGCTGCCAGTGGTCCCAGGATGAAGGCAGGATCCTTATTTGTACACCCATCTGGTTTCTACCACAGGATACAGCAGCTGACAGGTTTCCAGCAGGAGGGCTAGATTCTGTTGAAGCAGCATTTTCTCATGGAAAATATTTTCTGCCGGAACCTTTTTGGCTAACTTTCGGCACGACCGTGAACAGCTCTGACAGCTGTGCCACAGTTACCTCATCCATTAACAGCACAGAGGCTCTGGAGGGGCAGGAGGGAGCTAAAGACACAGCCCCTGCCTCTCCGTGGTGGTGCTGAGCATGGGCTGCCCTGTCTGCAGCTCTGGCCACCACAAACTGGCGCAGTGGTGAAAGCCTTGGGCGCTTGCAGGCAGCGTGGGGCTTGGCTGATGGTGAGGCTGCGTCTGCCCACGCAGGGCCTGCTCCCCGTGGGCCAGCCGGCCGTATTATGCCTTTCAGCCTTGTTCTAATCCGATTGATGGAGTGGCCAGAGATGCTGACGGGATTAGAGCTCAGCAGAATGACGAAGCACTTGGGATCTGCCTTCGTGCAGGTCCCTGCAGCACACCAAAGGGAAATGGCTGCTTCTGATTTACAAGCTGCAAGAACGTGGCGCTGAGGTGGAGTGTTTTCTCCACAGTCTGCAGCCACAGCTTGGCCCGACACGTTTTTGACGGTGTCTAATACGTTGTGAGTGGTCTCAGGCATTGGGAGATCGTTGTGGAGCTGGTGAGTGTTGGGCTCTGCTTCCCCGGTGACCTGGCAGCTGGCAGGTCTGTGGACACCTTTCTTCTGTCCCCCAACCCGATGAGAACTGACATAATTGCTCTTGGGGTGTCCAGCTCCGAGGGGGTGACACTCTGGGCTCCTTGGCAGGTTATAAATCACCTAGTGCTCCCTGACTGCAAGGTAGATTTGCACCGTTTATGACTTTCATTCATTGCACTTAAAAAGCCTCCTTTTATTTTCCCCATGTGAAAAAAAAAAAAAAAAGGAAAATTAAAGCAAAGCATTTCTACGCATCCTGATTGCTTTGTTTACAGGAAATTTTGTGCCTCTAAATGCTCCAGGCCGAAGCACCGGTGCTGCTAATAGAGTAAATTACAAGTACATTGCAGCAATCATCCCTGCTGCTTTCACAGGAACCGAGCACTCCCTCTTGAGTGAGCCTCCGATTTTAAGCCCTGAAAGAGCAGCTTGACACCCTGTGACCTGCCTGGTAATGTTCCTAATCCGCCTCTTTACAAATACACGTTCCCGAGGGGGGCGGCAGGGGAGGACAGCGAGTGTGGCAGGCAGGATGGAGGGATGGATGGATGGATGGATGGATGGATGGATGGATGGATGGATGGATGGATGGATGGATGGATGGATGGATGGATGGATGGATCTCGCAGCCTCGCCTGGTGCTGTGCTTGCGGGAAGCTGATGAAGGTGGTCACAGGCTAAGTGGATTAACCCGGGGAACATCAGTTCAAAAATAGGAGCTGCAGTCTGACATGAAGATCTTGAGAAGTGAGAGGATTTGCTGTGACCGGCACCAGGCCCCAGAGGAAGCGAGGGAGGGTCGGGTCTCGCCGGAATTTCCTATGTTGGCTGTGCGGTCTGGAGATGCCGGGGGATTCTCGGGGTATGGCTCTGCCTGGCTCCAAGCCCTGCAGTTTACACGCATCCCTGCACGATGCAGCTGGCAGAGCAAAATCAAAACAAGGTCCTCCAGGGGCCTGGCTGCCAGGATTGGGTGCTCCCTCCCCTCGCCCTGTCCTGGTTTGTGCCCACCAGGTATCTGGGCTTGGCTGGGCATGGCAACGCCTGGTACCAAATCCTCTTCCAGAAGGATAACAACACCTGGAGTTAAACATAAGATGGAGACACATACATTAAAAAAAATCCCCAAAACATAGAAACCATTACCAATAAAGTAATAAGAATTACCCTTCCCTCCTCATGCCTCCCCAAACTTTTTATTCCTTCTTTTCTTCATGCAGAGAATGATGTTCTTCATGACAGTGGCTGGTTTTGCCTTCTGCCTTGTGCAGTGAGAGAGCATCTCCAGGCTTTGCTAATCGTAGCAATACCCAAGCTAAAGACAGTTCTTGCTCCTCTGTAACATCTAACATTTTTGACTGCTCCTTTTGCACTTCATCCCATTTATTTGCTTCACATAGAGTGATGTTAAACCTGCCTTTAAGAAGTAGTTGCCCTTGTAATCTGAAATGTGTGTGGATTGACTGTTGGATAACTCAAATGCAGCTCCCTGGTCTTTTGACCAAATAGTAAAAAAATTAAACTCTTTAAATAAAACCCCAACAACTCTCTAACCCAATATAATCATATTAATGATTTTAAGTTTGAAGCTACTAAATAGGGAAGATGGACAAATTAAAGCATGATTTGAAGGGTAGTGGCTCTTTCAGGCTCAATATTATTACGATAATAAGCATATCTTGCTTTATATAATTTTCCTAGATATAAGTACACAAAGGAAGCCCTGCTGAACACATAGGTTCTGAGCTAGAAAATGGCAGCTCTGTTCCCCCATCTGTCTTTTGGCCCTTCGGAAAGGTTTAGTTTTTTCTTTTTGTCCTAATCCTGCGGGAGTTAACAGCTTAGGGGATGGAAACATGTCTGAAAGTCTCCAGGAAGATAATACTTGGGAAGACAGGTTTAAGCTAAATAAGAAAGCAGATTTCATCGGCCTTCTTGGAAACAACCTGTCCAGAGACTTGTGATCCGTTTCTAAATTTGGCCTTTGCATTTTCCACGTACAGGAAGTGATGAAAACGGCAGCAGTAATCCCTGTTGAGTTTATACACGCACATCAGAGGCTGAATGCCTTTGTTTGTTTAGGGCTGTGGTAAGTTGGGTGTTGTAAACATGACTCATGACAAGTTTAATTAAGTCAAAAAACATGGGAAATGTAGCAGAAGGTCACGCATCTTTCTTCGCAGTTTTGGCAGCTGAAGATTTTTCTGAGAGATTTGAATGTGCTGCACCAGCGCAAATATAAATACAGGTTTTATACTGATTTTCTCTTTCCCAAGATTATTTTCACCCTTGTTTTTTGGATGGTGTTATAACAGTCTGAATAGAAGAAACCTGACCTAATGCATAAGCGCATTAACTTGCGGCAAGCCAAACTGCAGCTGATGAAAATAAAAGATGTGGTGAACATATGATAAAACTCCTAGTCAATTTGGTCCTGCCCCAACAATGAACAATTTACTCCTGGATGAATCTGACTAAATGTATTAGACCCTCAAATACACACGCGTCAATGCAGAACCTGTCTGTTTCTCAGATTTTCAAATACACATTTGGTGTTCAGATGAGCACACTTGCTGATGGAGGGGGAATTTGTTCCAGACTAAGCTTCACATCTCTGCAGATGTTGTGTGGAGCCTCAGATTTTAGTTCAGACAAGTTTCTTCCTGAAACAGCTTATATGGAGAACAAAATAGTCCCAATGAGTTGGGAGCTACAGGCAGAGTGTTCTTGAAAAGATGGTGTTGATGCTGTTTTTTGCAAATTCAGATGAGGGGCATTGACCTGAAGTTTTGTTCATGGGGAAACTTCTGGGAACTTCTGACCTATTCAAAAATCTCAGTGATGCCCAGTCACAGCATAGAGCTTAATGCCTTACAAATAACAACACAAGTTGGGATGATCAGCCTTAACACTGGCTACTTGAAAGCTGAGCATCCAATTAAGTTAGTCAATTGGGCTCTTCCTATTAATAAAGTGAGAAAAAGAGGCAGGTAAGAATATCTGAAAGGAATTGAACCCTTGTCTGCAGTAAGTGCCTATTTCTAACCAGTGAAGCCAGACAAGGGAGCCCTGGTGATTAGCTGAGACTGCCAACCTAACTTCATTAAATTAAATTAATCCCAGCCTCAGAGACAGGAGTACTTCTGCCAAAACACTCCTTCACATGCAGGACTTGTGAAAGCATGCTTCTTCAGGACTTTAGACAAGTTTATACCAAATTTCAAAAGTCTATTATCAAATAAATTTCTCTTGAGGGTTTTGAGATCCAAGAAGAGCAGATCCTTACTGGTGTGGGCAAAACCCTCTAGGCATGTGAAATAGATTAGCTGGGAAAGATTTAAAAAGGTAAGATTTTTAAGTTAACACAGCCTCTTGATTTTCCCTAGAACTTGTGCTCTTAGATCATCCAGAAGCATTTGAAAACTCCCTGGCCAAATTAAAAAGATTAAATTTATGAAACTAGAAAAATGAAATTTGGATTCTGAAGAAAGTTTAAGTCACAGGACTTGCAGAGTCTATGCCAGGATTCAAAAATATTTTGAAATGCATCTAGATGAAAATTACCAAGTAATTACACAAATAATGCCAATTTATCTTTGAAAATCTACCTCCCAATACCTGCCTTCTCATTCCTTTTAATATAAGAAGCAAAAAAGTAATTTCAGATTGTCTGCTGGCCTCTGTGATTAAAACATCCCATTTGCATAAAGCAAGTGTTTATGTTTGAGTGACGGTTTTGCATAGCTTACTGTCTGAAATGTATGTTTTAGATCATTCTGGTTATGTGTAGGGATAGATTTATCAGAGGTCTCTCAATTCCTTTCCTTTCCTTTCCTTTCCTTTCCTTTCCTTTCCTTTCCTTTCCTTTCCTTTCCTTTCCTTTCCTTTCCTTTCCTTTCCTTTCCTTTCCTTTCCTTTCCTTTCCTTTCCCTGCTTTTTGCATGAAAATGCTTTGCATTAATATTAGTGTGTTTGCAGACCAGAAATGTACACATAGTGTGAATTTCTGGAGAAACTAATGGTGGGCAATTTTACCATCATTTCAAAATCCTGAGTGCTCTGTTTTTTGGGGACGAGCCTGGAAAGGCCAGTTATTTACAGGGACAGAAAAACATTGCAGACATGGAAAATTGAGAGTTGTGCAACACTCCTGTAAATGCATAAAGGCTCTGAAAATCAGCGATGGGGAAAGGCCCTTCCTCCGGGAGCAACACAGGCAGCAAGAGTGAATGCTCCCAGCCATTGCAAAATGAGGGTACATGTCACTAATATCCTCCAGTCACCCCCGTTGCAAGCTGTTGCACTGGGAACACTGCAGTGGGATTAAACAATACTCTGGAGTGGATTAACCAAGGCATGGCTGCAGCCCTGTGCAGGTCCCTCGGCTGGGTTGCTGTTCCTGCCCTTGGTGCACCACGGTTCCACAGCGGCTCTTGCTAGCCAGGCTTTGCTCCCTGGGAACAGCATTTCGGCACCAATGAAGGTTTGTGGACCTGCTGGTTTTGTCCAAGTCTCGTGTCCCTGTCTGGCTTGGGAGGTGCAGCAGGAAGCTCAGCATCCTGCAGGGTCCTGTCCGAGCAGCCTGGCTGCAGCACTGGTCTAATCAACTGGAGTGTCTTCTGCATTCCTCTCAAAGCTCCTTCAAAACCCAGATTTAAAGGACAGATGAGCCCTGTAATGAAAGGGAAAATATCATATTTTACAACCAGATTTGAGAAAAATCCTATTCATAGCTCTTCTGGGACCATAATGGCTTCTGAAATATATTTTGTCTTGAAAGCTGAACCAAGTATGCAAGTCAGAATGACACGACTTCTGTGGAATCTCCATTTGCAAGAGACAGAAGGGAGAAATGTGTATAATCAAAAAAAAAGAAAAAAAATTTCAAATACCAAGGCAAGAATGCAGAAGAAGGATTTGGTTTCGCTCCTTGATTTTTATTTTTTAAAGTGACTGTGTGTTGGGTTTTGTTTCTTTGTTTGTTTGTTTGGTTTTTTTTTCAGTAGGGTAGGCCTTTTAAGGATAAGAAGAAATTCTGCATGACCAAAAGAAGCAGTTCTCAGATCAGAAAGGTACCACCAGTACCTCTGGTCAGATTGCTGTGCTCCCCTGCACATTTCATTCAAGTGGAATGGTAATAACTAATGAAGAAAGGACTCTGAGCCTTCTACTTAGTCAGCAGAGGAAAAACTCCACTTTCAGATAAGGAAATTTTACCTGAGTAAGAGCTCAACATAGACTGTAAAATCTTGTCATGAAATCCCCAGCTAAGCTGGTAAGAAACCAAAATCCTTCAGACAGACAAGTAAAATAGGATTTCCAACCTCCATAGTTATTCACATCTTACTAATGAGCCATGGCATCTGCGGCAGAATTGTTAGAGGGGTATTGATCTCCTGCAAAATTTGGTGTGTAATAGTGATTTCCAGACACACAGAGAATACCCTTGTTATTTCCCAGTGGGCTGATCACTTGGGGAGTACTGGAAATGCAGATGGCACTTCCATTTCTCCTTTTCATCCATCAAGTGGTTATTTGATGGTCCATCCGATCAGTGTGACGGGTTTTTTTTCTCCCTTTTCACATAAAATGTTATTGAATGTTGGTATTTGACACAGTCATATATTATAAAGCAAAGGTTTAATGAAGGGAACTAGTTATAAACAGGCCCTTGATCCTGAGTAGAATGAAAGCAATTTCTTTTTTGGTAGCTTTAAAAATAGCCAGTGCTGTTAAACATATTTGTATTTCAATGCATATTTTTCCTGCTCTTCTAAATGTCACTGCCTCCTCTACTGAGAGTGTTGCAACCTGCATCTGCAGGCAGGACTGTGTGGCAGTTTTCCAAGAAGAACAGTTGAGAGCACACCTGTAGCACATTTCCCAGTGGGAATTGGATGTGATCTTACCAGCTGATGGCACGTTCAGCCAGAGCAGGGAGCAAACCCCAGGGCACAATTTCAGATCTAGCATTTCTACCTGACCCATCAGGGTCAGATCCTCCCAGGAGACTCCCTTGGGATGATCTCACACAGAAGAAAAATGAGTTGTGTTGTCCCCAGGGAAAACCACTGCTGTCTTTTCCTGAGGACTGCTTGTGCCATTACAATCTGGAACAGGGAATTGGATTCAGTGAGCTTATGTCGTATGCCTGACCTCTTGCCTTTCTTTGGAAAAGCTACCCAAATTTGGCTGAGCAATAAATGTCTATTAAAAAAAGAAATCCACCCCTACATGATTCATGGAGACTTCTGACTCCAGATCAGGGTTTGAGCAGTAAAGATGAAGCATGAGACCACGTGCTGGAGAAAAAACCAAGATATTCAATAGCTGCTCATTAATCAAGTGCTGGGAACAGAGTGAGAGGGGTACAGCGGTGAAACGTAGCAGGCAATTCTTACAATTAAAGGCTGTTTCAGGATGCAAATGTAGGGAGGGAGGTGGGGGGGGTGAAGTGATATTACACAAGCAACCTTAATTTACACATGCCTTACTTGTGGAGTGCTCAGCTTGGTAATTCTGCTGCTGCTCTATGGGCACAAGAGTGTTTTTCTCCTTCTATTGTATAGAGTGTTTTTCTGCCTTTCAGTTCCCTGAACTTCTCTGGCTTTAAAAGATGTGGAATATTTGTGACTGCCTTGTGCTGCGATGATGTGATTGCAGAGCTCTTTTCAGCTCAGTGGAAGAAATGAAAGGTTGGGCTCACTGTGAGCAGTTGCTAAGAAAGCAAGCAAGCAAGCCTATTTTAAGCTGTTCCACAGAAGCACATACTGCCTTGATTGGTTATTGATTCCAGTTTCATTATGGAGAAAGCACATTTTTAGCCACAAACATGGGCAGCCACATGTTGAGCTGCAAGTATGAAAACTATAAGGCTCTGCTGTGGGTTGCACTGAACCCAAGCATCCAAAAAGCTGAGGACCCACATTTCCCACTCTAGCAAATGGCACCAGTCTCTTGAGAAAAGTTTTCTTGGCTCCTTCAGCTATACTGAGCTTTGGATTCAATTCAGTAAGGAGTCGGCTGTGACTTGGATCTTGCAGACTGTCCCTAGACTGGCAGATGAAACAAAGCCTCGGACTGTTTTGAACATTGGAGCGTGACTGTCTATTCTGCAAAACTCTTGGACTGGTCCAGGGAGTGGTGGAGTCTGCAGGAATTACTGGCCTCCCCAACAGTGCCGAGGCATGCGAGTTTCAGAAGGTGCTACAGGCCCTTCTGTGCAGGATGGCTTTGGTGTCAGACAAACGTGCACGGGCATGTTCAGTGTTCTAGGAAGCGGTGGGTGCACCCAAATGAAGAAAGGACTCTGTGTGTGTGTATATATAAACATGGGCAGCCATACTTCCCAGAAATACACAGCGAGGTAATGCTTTACAAATCTGTGTGGATTTCAGTAGGTGTATGAAGGGAGCAAACTTGTACGTGCTGCCTCGGAGTGCATGGAAAGAAGAGATGTTTGGGCTGCTTTTACCCCAGCTGAGCCAAAATGGAGGTTTGTGGCAATTCAGCATTAGCCAAGGGCAGGAAGAATTTGGTCACGAAACAGGAACAAGCCTGCGGACACTGGGCTTTTGATATACCCTTTCTTCAGAGCTGTGCCAGTTCAGTCATTAGCTGAGAATAAATAACAACAAAGTACCTCCCTGAATCAATGTTTGTAGGAACAGAGCCCAAGGTCAGGCACATTTAAAAAGGATACTTTCTCCCCTGAAGAAAGCCAGAGTTTGTGAAAATGAAAGACTTGGAAACTGTTAGCTATTTCCTGAAGGCTTTTCTCATTCCTTCTCATGCAAGTTAACGTGTGCTTTGCCTGGATGGAAGTGGGTATTTCCTTTTTTTCAGAAGTATTGGAGATATCTTATTTTCTTTTTGAAGGAAGGTTCCAGACCCTGCATACTTTCTCAGTTTCATGGCTTGAAAGAACTGAAATGTGGTCACTTGTGTGGGCTGCAAAAATCATCTGTTTGGGCCTGTTTTCAGAGAATTTTTGAGACAGACACCGTGCAACAATAAGAGAAGAGAAAGGAGTCCCCTCAGTGCCTGCTGGCACTGGACTGCTACTGAGACTGTTGTTTCTGAAATTCCTATGCTGACCTGTTGATCTAAATGATTGCCCATCCAAATCCTGATAATCCATTTGTCATCAGCAGGACTCTGGCCAAAGTCTGTAGTGACAGTTGTCTGGCCTGAAGGCCCAGGTTTTCATTTAAGTTTGGCAGGAAAAAGGGCAGGTTACTGCTAGAAATTTTTCCTATTTAGGACTGGGTTATGGTCTAAATGCACATCTTGATTCATATTTCACCAGTGTAAACCAGTCTCATCTCTCATTAAAGTTTCCTTAATATTTGATCAGTTGGTCAATCTTCCTCTTTGGTTCAATGAATATTTAATCATGTATATAAAATCAAACAACTTCAAAATGAGAGATTTGGAGCCATTCTCCTGAGCCACAGCACACAGCTCTATAATGACCAATGGACACTCCAGAGACATGTCAAGCCTCTGCTCTGACTCTACTCAAAAGTTTGAGCCTGGACTTCTCCCACACTCTGTAGGGTCCCAAGCAAAGGAAGATCTTGGTCCAGCCTTGTGGTTTCAGTCCAAACAGCTGCATTATGATGACTGTCTCTATATTTCTCAATTGGGACTTGAACCTGGCCTTCCAGGTGACAAGCTAGTTTGGAGCTCTGTTGTTCAGTGCTGCTCCCCAGGATAGTATATTTGGTTTGAAGAGAGTTGGTTGAAGTGACTGAAGCAGCTAGGACCTGAGAAGTATTGCTGGATTCCAGGACCTCTGCTCTTTCCTAGTCCTCAGAAGGGCGAGGAATGGACCTGGCACACCCAGCTCCCCTCAGGTCTTGTATGGGAGTAGCTTGTTTGCTGGTCTGAGGACTAAGAATTCTCTAGGAAGCAGTGGGATGAGGAAGAGCAGGGGACTGCAGTGCTAGCATGGACATGGGGGCTTGTTTCTTGGTGTCTGGCCTTGGTACAATGTTAGTTAGTTCTACACTCAAACACGTGTTCTGGGATCTTCTTTCCCTTGAAGAAGTAAGAGGATAGATTTTATATCAGGAACATGATGCTGTTTACTAATGAGATGAAACAGCTTGCTTGCACCATGCTGATCACCATAAATAAAGGAATTCAGACCATTATTTTTGTTTTGAATGTACCGTAACTCTGACTTCTAGAAGTGCTTCATTTATTGATACAATTCGAGCAAGGTGATCAAAATGAGGAAAACAGGATCAAATTTAACATCTCATATTTCTCAATACTTCTCTAGCAGAAAATAAATTTTCCAAAATAAGCCAAGACCACATCAAAATAATATCAAACCATGTCCATTTCTTCTTAATGAGGCATCTTTGTATAGATCAGTTAGCACAAACATTCATTCATCCTTTCACTAACCACTCAACCAGAAAAATATAGCTGACATTTGAATGGTGCAGGAGGAGAGACAGGCAGGTTAGCCAGGCTGGAGATAGGGCCAGTAATTTCACAGTTAGTTACAGGAAGGCTCTCAGGAAGGCTCTCAAACACCCTATGAATTGATTTAGGCTCAACTAGAAGACACGGGTTTTGCTAAGGTTAGTAACAGCTGACAGCTTGACCTACTCCTGCAGTTTACGGTACCAGCATCAGTCCCAGGCTCTGCTTGTCTTCTCTCTCTGTCTAAAGATGGTGGTGAGAGAGTTGAGTGCCCATGGGTAAGAATCAGTGGGGAATGCCAGCAAGGCAGGTATCCTGGTGGGAATCTCTTACAAACAACCTAACAAGGGTGAAGAGGCAGGTGAAATATTCTGTAAGCAGCAGGGAGAAGTCTCACCATCTCTGACCCTTGTTCTTGTGGTGGACTTCAACTTATCAGCCATCTGCTGAAAATACAACACAGCAGACAGAAAACAGTCAAGGATGTTCCCAGAGTATGTGGAAGATAACTTGGTGACAGAGCTGGTGAGGGAGCCAGCAAGGAGAGGTGTCCCACTGGACCTGCTTTTTGTGAACAGAGAAGGGCTGGCGAGTGATGTGATGGTCACTGAGGCATCCTTGGAAACAGTGACCTTGAAATTACACAGGCTTTGGTTCTTGGGAAAGTAAGGAAAGTGGTCAGCAGAACTGCAGCCCTGGACTTCTGGAGGGCTGACTATGGCCTGTTTAGAACACTGGTTGAGAAAATCCCTTGGAAGGCAACCCTGAAGGGAAAAGGGATTCAGGAAGACTGGACATTCTTCAAGAAGGAAATCAAAAGTGCAGGAGCACG
This sequence comes from Phainopepla nitens, assembly GCA_013400175.1. NCBI lineage: Eukaryota > Metazoa > Chordata > Aves > Passeriformes > Bombycillidae > Phainopepla > Phainopepla nitens. The sequence continues at coordinate 4,641,181 of VXBQ01006195.1, read as the reverse complement.
TTGTCCCCATATGCTGAAAGATGAGTCAGTGGGGAAGAAGAAGCTTGGATGAACAGAGAGCTTTGGCTGAAAGTCAGGAAAAAATGGGGAGTTTATGACCTTTGGAAGAAGGGGAAGGCAATTCAGGGGGAGTACAAGGCTGTCATGAGGTTATGCAGGGAGAAAATTAGAAAGGCTAAAGCCAGGCTAGAACCTAATCTGGCTACTGACATAAAAGCAATAAAAATATTTCTATCAATTCATCAGCAACACAAGGAGGGCTAAGGAGAATCTCCATCCTCATGGAGGATGGCACATGGCTTAGATGGGTACAAGGTTTGCTGGGTAAAAAAATGGTTGAATGTCTGGACCCAGAGAGTGGTGGATAGAGCTAAATCCAGCTGGTGGCTGGTCACAGGTGGTGTCCCCAGGGCTCAGTTTTGGAGCCAGTCCTGTTTAATTTCTTTATCAACAATCTGGGTGAGGAGATTGAGTGCACCCTCAGTCAAATTGCACAGGACACCAAGTTGTACAAGAGTGTTGATCTGCACAGGACACCAAGTTGTGCAAGAGTGTTGATCTGCTGGAGGGTAAGAAGGCTCTGCAGGGGGATTTGGGTGAGCTGGATCAATGGGCCAAGGCCATTTGTATGAAGTACAAGAAGGTGAAGTGGCAGGTCCCGCCCTTGGGTCACAGTAACCCCATGCAGTGCTGCAGGCTGGGGGCAGCGTGGCTGGAAGGATGCCCTTTGGAAAAGGATCTGGGGGTGCTGGTCAGCAGCAGCTGAACATGAGCCAGAGTGTGCTCAGGTGGCCAAGAGGGCCAATGGCATCCTGGCCTGGATCAGCAATAGTGGGGCCAGCAGGACCAGGGCAGGGATTGTCCCCCTGTACTTGCACTGATGAGGCCACACCTCGACCCTGTGTCCAGTTCTGGGCCCCTCACTACAAGAATGACATTGAGGGGCTGGAGTGAGTCCAGAGAAGGGTCAGAGCACACATCTTATGAGAAGCAGTTGAGGAAGCTGGGATTGCTTAGCCTGGAGAAATGGAGGCTTATGGGGATCTTATCAATCTCTATGACTATCTGAGGTTGTAGAAAAGGAAGGGTTTGGTCTCTTTCCTCAAGTAACAAGTGGTAGAAGAAGTAACAGCCTCAAGGTGTGTCAGGCAAGATTTAGACTGGATATTAGGAAAAATGATTCGCTGAAAGGGTTATCAAACATTGGAAAAGCTTTGCAAGGAAGTGGTGGAGTCGTCATCCCTGGATGTATTTAAAGGACATATAGGATGCGGCACTTAGGGACATGGTTATTGGTGGGAGTGTTAGGTTAATGGTTGAGCTTAATGGTACTTTCCAAACTAAATATTCTCTGATTCTAAATATCCAGTGCTGGATTTAGCCTCTGTACAGAGTTGGGAAGTACCACCATTTGAATGTTGCTGCCCAGCCCTGGTCCCCGCTGCTGGGTGTACCCAGGCACACGGCTGGGACATCTCCACCTGGCTCCCCAGGTTCACCCTTGCTGTGGGAAGCATAGGGCTCATGCTGGTGGTGGAGCTAATGGGGCATGAGTGAATACTGAGGCTTGTCATGTGGATATTATAGCTTGTGAGTGTGTTTGCCAGCTGCTTCTATGACCTGGAGTTAGACTCTGTCTACAGGGGTCCATTAGGAGACTTTTCATGCTGTATTTATTCTTGGGGAAAGACATTGAAACAACATGACCTGAAACAGACTAGCAAATCTGAAAACTATAGAGTAAATTACCACAGGATAAAGGCACTCTCTGCTCAAGTGCCTGCCTGGTAATGATGCTTTCTTGCTCTTCTGTTTGTTTGAACCTAGTGTTTCTTTTCAGGCAGCATAAGGCCAGTGGCAAAAGTACATCTCACAAGAACCAATTGGCTTCAGATGTGGATATCACAGTTGTTATCATTGGCTGCTATCGCCGTGCAGCTTAATGAGGCACAAGCCAGAGCAGCTTGAAGTCTCAGGTGATGTGTGTTTGCAATGTACTTTGAAGGCCATATCTTGAGCTCTCGGGGGAGGTTGAAGGTACACATCAACCCTGCTAGGTGGAACCTGAGAAGTGACCCTTATGATTGCTGTCTCCATAGTAGCCGCCAGATTGTCAGAGTGGAGAGGAAAGGATAGGAAGGTACAGGCTGAGGGCGACTCTCATATGGACACCATTCCCCTTCAATGCTAGGATTGGGCTTCTCTATCTAGGACAGCATGTGCAGCAGGATAGCCATACAGAGGAGTCAGATCTCTAAAGCTGAGGCAGAAATAAGGATTTTGTTGTGAAACAGACCTAAGCATAGTCGTGTATGATTGGTAATACGTGGAAGATGCTGATGTTGGGAATTTCATCTGTTTGGGTTGTAGTTTCCAAAACACAACTGCAGTTAAAAGGTTCAGCAGTGGTGTTGCAAAGGTGTGGAGGGCTTAGGTACTATGTGTGGGATTTATTGTGCTACTCATTGGCAATCCAATGAGTCTGAGGTTCTCCTTACCATCTGTGGAAAGTAGGGTTCATTTAGCTGAGCTCACCTTGTGATGGCTTTCTCTATGTAAGTACCTCTTTCTCCTTCTCAATTAGAAAAATATTCTGGAAACAACTTGCTCTGACCTGGACATGTTTCCTATAAATTTCTAAGTGGGACCAAATGGTTCCTACCACCCATGTAGAAACGAGACCACCAATTTGAGCTACAAATAGGAGCAATGGATGCTGGTCCTTGTCTTGTTCTGTTGATCCTGCCATGGATCTGGTCTTGGCTTTCCAAACTGCAGTAGAAATGCAACTGGCAACAACTCAGTGATTTTTCTTTATTACTTTACACCAGGTTGTGCTAAGTAAAAACTGCTGATGTTAAGGGATATTCTGGGTGCCTTGTACAGGTATTTTTTACTCTTGAAGACTGGTAGGCAGAAGCTTAATCGCTCTCCTAGAATTATTTACTTCCTCTGTTGTATAAAAAATTGAGTTGGCTTGCTTCTGTTTGGGTCCGCAGAATGTTAGAATACAAGGGCAGCAGTACAGATCTCTGTGCTTTTGCTGTCTTGCCTCCTTTCCTATTAGTTTCAGCACTGTTTCATCTCTGTGCTTTTGCCTGCTTGCTCACTCTGATCTGGGATCCCTGCCAGTTGCTACAGCCTAATGCTAGCTGGGATGTGTAGGTGCTACAGTGATAGGATGATGCTCGTAGTACTGGACATTTATTTTTGGCGTTTTGCAAAAGATGAAAGCAACTTCTCTGTGAGCTCTCAGCCTCTTCAGGAGCATTCTGTTGATGGGCTTACTCCCAAAGGCAAAGATATTTCCCATCTCCCATTTTCTTGGTTTTTGGGATCTCATGGATTTCCGTGAGATGTGTGGGCATTTGGCACTTCAGATTAGCAAGCTCTGTTCCTGCCAAAGCAGATATTTGCTGGCACCCGCTGTGCCCACATGGGAAGAGCTGCTTCCAGAAATCATGCTCTTAGAAGCCTCAAGCCCGTGCTGGGAGTTCCTGCAACTGGATCAGGCTTTGCATTTATTTATGGGCTAGAAGAATAGTTGGTTTTAGTCAGACCCTCTATGAGCATGAAGAAAAACAAAGCTGAACATCTCCTCCCGATGTTACCAACTGCTCCTATTGTACAGTGGTTTTGTCAGCAAGTTATTTAAGATCTTAATCCCTTTCAGCTATTAGGGGGAACTCTGAGGTAGAGTGAGACTGGAAAGAGAAGCGATTTTCATTTTTTTTTTTTTTCTCCAGTGCTGTAATCTGGTGAAGAGGCAATGGCATTTCACAATGTGTACTCCATTCATGGCTACCTGCTTAAAATGAGGAAGGTGGAGGAGTAAGAAGAAAAGATTCCTTTAAATCTGTAGAGGAACTCTGGTGCCTGTAAGGGCTATTTAAAGAAGAAGTAAAACCACTTTATCTTGTTAATCTATTTCTGCATTGTAACTTATGCTGCCATTCACACAGCTCAGAAAGCTATTGTATACCCTTGTATAAACCTACCCTGTAGACTTGTGGAGCTCGAGTTCATGGCTCTGCCAGCTCTAGAATATTGGTGATAGGATAATAGCAGGTTTCACTCTTAAAAGGTTTTTTGGAGGGGTTAATGCATAAGAGGAAGAATGTTAATGATTCCCAACAGACCACCTACTTAGCTGCTAGCAATAGGCAATCTCTAGTGTGTGCATCCTGGTAGAGGTGAGTTCTGAAAAGAGATGTGAAATATAAGCTAGGAGCTTTTGCAAATGATTTTTGTAAGGCACTCCATGAAGTGCTACATCAGTAAGATATCTGAGAAGAAAGCCCAGGCTGGGAAATTGCTTCAGAGCAGCAGCTGGAGGAAAGTTACCATTTCATTGGGCATTCCCACTCATGAGAAGGAAAGTCAGATGGACAGTTCAGGAGGATAACGTGCTGTGAGCAACAGGGGAATAGAGAGAATAATGACATAAAGGAAAGATGCTTAAGGACAGGCTTCGTCTCAGCTAACACCAAACATTTAGTCATCTAGGCTCTCTTTGTGGTCAGCAGAGCATGGCACTTTGAAGCCATGATTCATCTGACCTATTTTGGGCACTACCCTACCTAGGATGAGGTGAATTACACTTTATCCATGCCTGTTTCTTCCTTTTGGTACTGAGAGAGCTTCAGGCACATTGCCTAGATACAGACATCTGTATTTTAGACACGTCAGGGGAGGTGAGACAAATCCTCCTTTGCACATGGAGTGGGAATGTGAGAGAGGACATGGGTGGCCACATGGCACCCTGTGAATCTGGGACAGCATCCAGTCGCCCTCTGCCCTTGTCTTCAGGAGAGATGAGGAACCAGAATGAGAGAGGATGGAAACCGAAGAAGGAAGAGAGAGGAAAGAGAACGAGGAGCTCCGTTTCAGCTATGCTGTTTCAGCTCTCATTAAAAGCTCCTGCAAGGAATATGAGAGATGTAGCCAGAGGAGAATAACACAATAAATTTGAAATAGGAAAAAGTATGTTAAAAGTTTTGCTAAGATGTGAGCTTCTTCATGAACAACCAACATTATTGCAACTATCAACTAAAAAAGGAACAGTGACATTTTGTTATTATAATTTTGATCTAAAATTGCATTCCAAAATCTTTATGGACTATCTTGCTGAAATGTATATTTTGCACTGAAAATCAGGTTTTGCATGAGTGGAAACAAAGAAAGCTTTTGTGATGACTGCAGCACAAATTTCTGTGAATGGTTCTTTAAGCTGCATTGCCAGAAATGTCATGAATCTGCTCAGAACTCCAAGGAAGGGAAGTGGTTTGAAATTCCTAACACTGCTCTTTCAGCCAGAATAGCCATTTTGGGTGTGCTTCACATGAAGCATGGCTTCAGGGCTTGATATGTCCTCATGCTGGGCCCTGTATTGTGCCAAGGAACTTCTCAGTGTTTAACAAATAACAATAGATATAAGCTGTGTAAGCATATGTGAATCTTCATGTTATAATTTCACGTGTAGAAAAATGATCTCATAGGCACATAGGAAATAGAGCAGATGGCAAAATGTGTGTTGGACTACACTCAGGCTGGAGACTAAGTCTCTTAGACAATAAAAGCACAAATGCTGGATGGTTCCCTTCATCCACGCACACAAAGTACTGCCTTGTGAACTGAAATAGGGGAGCACAGATCAAAACAGATTAAGAGGCCACCTTTGATCTGTTGTTTTCTCCTATTACTGCAAGCTCCAGCACTGTGGTCTGTCATTCCCTGTGTGGATATTCAAAGGTGTGTGCGCGTGGACAGCCCTTAGCTGGGTTACTGGGAAATGAGTACCCAGTTGCATTATTCCAGTTGTGCAATTCCACCTATTTCAGAGGTATTTCACCTGCAGTGAAACTGTCTTAGTAAGGTGATTCTTGATGAAGTCTTATAGCTTAACCCTGCTTTTTTCCTCCAGAGATCATCCTCAGTGGAGACAGATGAATCCTAGTCCATATTCCTGTTTCAGGGCATGAGTTTCAGAGACTAGGGCCACGTGTCAGCCCTGAGCAAGAACAAGGTAAGCTGGGAAAACTGGGACTAACCATGAACTGGCTGAGTTCAAAATTTCTGCTGGAAGAGGAAAACTGAGAAATGGAGCCATGCCAGATTGCAAGGAAGTTTTCCCCTGTATACTAGCAAAACACATGCCAGCAGAGCACTGCAAAAGCAAACAAAGCCTTATTCCAACATATTTCTCACCAGAAACTTAGTAGGTAAACAAAAGCTGCCCATGCCAGGTCTGTTATAAAAGTAAGCTGAGCTGGAAGATTCCTTCAATTATATCAGTGTAAACATTCTGAGTGCAGATCTGGCCAGCTGGTAGCCCCTGATTGATGCACAATATTAGATTCATGCCCGTGTCAGGAGAAAAACTATCTTTTGCTGTCATGTCAGTTGTTATTCTCCTTTCTCTTTGCTGCAGGATGCCTGATGGGCTATTCTGGAGTGTTAAATACAAGTTATCACCGTGCTCTATTGGAAAAAATTCTCTACATTGGGTAGATCCCGTGCTGCAGAGACAAAATCAGCCCACGTCTATCCACTGTCAATGGCAGTGGCTTTGGTAGAGCTATCTAGGATTTCACGGCAGAATTTAGGAAAGTTCTGCCACAAAATTGTAGGAAATATGATTTGAAAATGGAAGGATGGGCAGTGAAAATTTTGTATTGGGATGCTGAGATATCAATGCTGAGATGCATTGAAGTAATAAGATGAATGGTTTGGTTTTTAAGTTTTTTGTTTGTTTGTGTTTGTTTGCTGAGTTTTGTTTGTTTATTGTTGCTTTTGTTTTGGTTTGGTTTTTTGTTTGGTTTTTTTTTTTTATTTTTTTTGAACAGTTAATCTGATAGTAGGCTAATAAGTTAGTTCAAAGCACTGAACCCTGGAAGACAGTGTCTAGATCCTATGTTTTCAATTCCCCTTAGTGTATATCTTAGGGAAATGCCTTTGCATCTCTCTTCTCAAAAGTAATCCTGAGCTGTGTCTACTTACATGATTTATTCAATCAGACCATAACTGGCACCCGGAGTCCATGGAAGAGCACTGGAATTAGAAATTGCAACCTGCTTTGAATTAAACTACCCAAAGGTTTTAACTGGTGGAGGTCAGTGGAAGTTAGGGACAGAGGGAGGAGGTGGGAGGTGCTGTCTTGAGGAGAAACTGTTTGTGATCTCTCTACTTGCCTCCTTGACAACTGGAGGGGGATTTTCCTAATAGAAAACCTGTGAGCTATATGAGGAGGGTAATCCACTTGACCCTTGCCCTCTCCTAAGCCTTTAAGTCATCATAACATTTCATTTCTTACTGGCTGCAGGACCATTTTTTGGGATTCATTTTGATTGCAAGGCAGAGCCAGCACCATTTACCCAGGAGGAAGACCAGAGTAGGGGTGTCGGAGCAGGATACGTGAGCAGGGACATAGCAATCATATTTGAAGAGGGTGAGTGCTGGTGGCAGCGAGGAAGGTAAACAGGGTGTGTTTGTGCAAGTGACCCTATTTATTTCAGCATCCTGAGGAGGGACCAAATGTACTGCATTGGAGGAAGTCAGTCCACACACATTTGGGAGCGAGTCCAGCGCTACGTGGCTGGCACAAGACCAGGCGCTGCTTTGCAGGGTGACAGCTTGGGGTTCTCAGGGCAGCTGCTATCCTCAGCACTGGCTTTGAGAGCTCTTTGCAGGCTATGCTGAAATGGGCAGGGCGGTTATTCAGAGCTGGCAGGAAGGGTGTTCTGCTCTGGCACCCCCCAGCCCTGCAGCAGGCATCAGCAGTGGGGGAGGCCCCACAGCCCCCATGGCACCGAACAGACCCCCGCGAGCAACTGATTCAAAATCGTAATTTGTTACTTCAGCATTTGGCTGCTGAATAGCTCACAGACCAATCCTGACATTATTTCTTTTTAATACTGTATTTGTTATCCTCTGAATATTTTGGGTGGGTAATTATCCAGTGTGTACTGTGTATTGCAGAGCCCAGGAATATTTGCTTTGGCTTTTCTTACTGGTTAGTTAGGGTGTGCGGTTTCTGGCCTAGATCTCATGGCATTGTTTCTGACTACATAAATGAAATTTTTATACAGGAGAATAATGAATACAGACCAGAGAATAAGGCACATCCTGTGGCAATTTCACAAAGGCAATTTTTCTTGCTAAAACCCATAAGGGGCTCAGCAGTTGTGATTATTTACACATGTACTTAATGGCTGTCCACATATGACAGATACAGGATAACAGACACCTAGTAACCAGAGACAGCTGCATTTGGTGGGTGCCTTGAATCATCCCCGGGTTTGTCTCTTTTCTTTCCCTCTCCTCTTTCCCGTTTGACTATAGAGGCACTTCTAAGGATGAGGAAGACAACCTTCCTTTAAAACCACATGAAACCAAAGGGTGGGTGTAACCAGCTTCAAATCCAGACAAGAGTCAGCGTGTAACTTCATGTGTTAATGTTTTTGTCGCTCAGCATATCATATGGATAGGGTGGCATTTTAAAACACACAGAGGATTGCTGCCACACATGCAATAATGTGTGCACACACACCCCGCGGGGTACACATATTTTACTCTGCACCCAGTTTGGCTGTGGTGCCAGCAGCAGCCCTGCTGTGGTGAAGAAAGCCCAGCCTGAATGTTCTCTCAGCTCCCTGTGCCGAGATCCACTTTGCCACAGCTGAAATGGCTGTGAAAACTGGCTATGTTAAAGAGTTCATCTGAGCTAGGTGTCAGTCAGAGTGATTATTCTACTCCTTGCAAAAACTAAAGAGTATGCTTTTTCCAAATCTTTGAATACACTCTTGTGGCTATGTTAATGCACACATGACTTCAAGACATTGAAACTTCAGTATCAAGTGTCACAAATGTATGTCCAAGCCTCAAATGTGATCATGGTACTCAGACAGCAGCTGTTGCTAAAAAGTTCAATCTATCACTTCTTGTCCTGCAAACAAATGGCAAATGTGCCTGAGGGTCTTTTAAAAGTAAAAGAGATCAGATATAAGAAAAAGAATATATTTTGAATGCATCTAGAAAATAACGTTGGTGAAACACTGGAAACCACAAATTCCACTGGCATGGGATTTTATTATTTGCAGGTGCTTTTGTTTACTGCCTGTGCAGGTCCAGACCTTGCTGTGGGTACACAGTGGGAACTTGCTGCAAGAGGACATGAGTGGAGATGAGGGGTAGGGATGGATGTTATTTGCAAGTTACCAAACCTGCTGCTTGTGTGAGAATGGAAAACCTTTGCCTGACAAAGAGTGTTCTGTGAGGTTTGAAGGCAAGTCTTGCCAGTCATCCATGCACCAAGGGAGCTCTGATTGGAGAATACCTTGGGCCGTGATCCCATCTAAGCTTGGGCAGCAATACAAGCCAGCAGAGGTGATGCCTTTACTAGCTGCCTTGTCAGCCACAATGCTCCCTTTCCATCACTGCACCCTGTTCCTGAGACTGGGATCGATGGCTGACAGTTGCTCAGAAATCCTTGCTTGGAATGGGTGAAGGGTTGGTTTCACGGTGGGTTGAAAATACAGCCCCGTCCTCAGTGTAACCTTTAATCTTGATTAAAAAGCTTCCAGGGCCAGGCAGCCTGGGCTGCATCCTTTGTTCAATTCTGGCAGTGGCTCTTGCATTCCCTAATCCCTGTTAATATCACTGCTTGTCAGAGAAGATTTGTGCTTTTCCTGGAAGATGGACGCCTATTTTGTACCGGCTGGGGGAGAAGGAGATGTCTCATCAGCTGGTGCTGGGAACAGCGAGTAGCAGACAAGAAAGGTATCCTGTTTTCTGGGGAGAAGGAGTGGGAGGTGGGTGAGCATCTGGCTCTGACTATTAACTCTGGCTGCTAGCACTGCTCCTGTGTTTTCAGGGTGCAACACAAGCCTCTATTTTAACTATGCACAGTCCATGAACCTCTCCTGGCAGCGTTTGTGGCCAAGGTACCAACATAGTATCCTGGCCAAACTGCAGGACAGATTATGCTCTGCTGACCTATATTCCCCTAAAGCAATTTTCAATTAATGTAGTAGTTGGTCCCCCTTCATGCACCAATAAATTTCTCCCTGCCATAACGTTGAGCTGAGACTCCAGAGGCCATGTTCTCTTGGGAGCATTTTCCTGGATTTTCCAAGCAGACAGAGGAAAATTCTAGACAGCCCCTGCTGCTCAAGCAGCAGTCTCTGCTGCTAAGCCTGAGCCCAGACCATAGTTCTCAAATTGGTCGACTCATGACTCACCTCCCTGTTAGGGGGTCCTTCCTGGGATGTGGAAGACCCTTCTCTGGCTCAGTCATGGAAGGAACTGGGTACCTCATCCTGGGAGAGGGTCTCAGCTCCTCTGTTATCAGGATGCCTTTGATGTGGGGCTTTTTTTCTCTCTCCTGCCATTAGCTGCTGCATTTGCTGCAGGCGTGGGGAGAGGCAGGGACACTGCAACCTGATGCCAGGTGCTGGTACAAGGAATCACACCATGGCTCTGGCTGGTCGGCTACCAGGGTGACTGAGCTGGCACATGGGTGCTCCCTGGAGGGTTTGGGTTTCTGCTGGCCCAGAGGAAGCACTGGTCACCTGGCCTCTGTTGCTGTGTAGTGGATGCTGCGTCAGCAGGCCGGCTTCAGAATAACCACACCGTCATCGTTCTGCACTCCTGCCCAGGCCCAGCCTCACCAGCAAACCCCAAACGGGTCGGGTGCAGAGGCAGCTGTGGCTTACAATGGCACTGAGGAGAAGGACGCTCTGGGTACCCCCTGGGTTACGTGTACCAAGTGCTCCCAGGGCAGCAAGTCTCCAGCTCAGCACAGGCAGGCTCCTGCTGTGCCAGTGACAGCTCAGCAAGGTGGTTTTGCCATCTGGAATTGGCAGCAACTTCTGCTGCAATCTCCATTAGGTGGCTCAGGGAGTCTGGCCAGGGCTACGAAATGTGGGAAAAGGACCCCAAAGGCCACTTGGTCTGTTCCCCTTGGCAAGGCAGGATTACATGTGTCCGTGCATTTAGAGAGCTCTCCTCGGGAATCGCTTTTATCACTATCCCTTTCCTGGCTACTGCCCACGCAACAGCTGAGAGGCAGCTAATATAATTAGCAGGACTTAATGAGGGACAGCGCTATTGGCCTTTGGTGGAGCCAAGCTGAGCTCTGTTTGCATCAGGGCAGAACCCATTTTGTTATCAAACAGCTGCCTCAAAAACTGGATGAGATTTTATCCTTTGCTTTTGGGCTTAATACAGAAAGCTGTGATTCAGCTTTATACAGAAAGCTGTTCATCAGGGCTCCCAGAAAAGCTGACCCAGCTGGGATCTCCCCCACACAAGCAAAGTCCTGGGCATGAATGGTGCCTTGGGCAGTAATGGAACATGAGGACTATGATGGAAGAGTTTCTAAATCATTACTGTTGTTTATTCATAGCTATTGAATATTTTTATGCTCAACAGTTTCTTTGGATCTCTCGTGTTAATGAACTGTATAAAATACATACATCATCTTCCTTCCTTTTCCATGACAATGTGACATTTTCTTGCCTACAGATTTTGAATTTTGCCTTCTTGGTTGCACAACATGAAAAAAAATATGGGCCTGCATAATGAAAACCAGAAACCTCATGGTTTGAGATGTTCTTCAGTATAATGAATGGATATGAAAGTTTGTTTGTGTTGGAGCCATAGCATTTGATGACTGGAATTATGCCCGATAGTTGGTACACAAGCAGGCCAGCTGAGGACACAACTTAAACTCCAGGTGGGAAAAAAAAAAAAAAGCTGAAACAGTGTCATCAAAGGTAGTTGATAGTTCAAAGGAAAACTTTCTTATTTTTACCTTTTCTCACTCAGTACTTGCTGGAATCTCACTGTGGTTTAGTCAGAAACTAAGCCCCACATAGGCAGTCATTCACTCTGTCCCCACTGGGATAGGGAAGGGAATCGGAAGAGTCAAAGTGAGAGAGGTTGTGTGTTGAGATAAAGACAGTTTAACAAGCAGAGCAAAAGCCACATACAAGCAAAGAGGAACAAAAAATCCATTCACTACTTCCCATGGTCAGGCAGGTGTTGAGCCCTGTAGGAAAGCAGGGCTCCATCATGTGTAATGGTAACTCAGGAAGACAAACACCTATAGTCCAAATGTCCCTCCCTCTCTCCTTCCCCTAGCTATATATGTTGAGCACGATGCCATATGGTCTGGGATATTCCTTTGGTCACTTGGGGTCAGCTGTCCCTGCTGTGCCCTCTCACAACTTCCTGCACACCCCCAGCCCTCTTGTTTGTGGGGTGGGATGCAGAAAAGGTTCTGACCCAGTGTCGGCACTGCTCACCTGTAACAAAAACATCTCTGTGTTATCAACACTGTTTTGGTCACAAATCCAAACCATAGCCCCACAGCAGCTACTAGATGAAAATGAACCCTATCCCATCCAAAACCAGTGCAGACCTTTCTACAGGTTGTTTTCTTAGATGTACTGCTGGAAAACTTTTGCTCCTAAAGCAACTGCAGCCTGCTACCTCAGCATACCTGCAATGCAGCTGGTATTTCTCCAATCTCTTCCAGTACTATTAGTTTTTCTTCAAGGTGGCATTAAATTACCTGTTTCAAACCACATTGTTTAAATCTAATTTATGGGAGCCAAAGGCACGTCTAAGCAATCACTGTCACCTCTCCTTCCTGGGGCCTAAATACATAATGCCACTTCATGAGATAAAATCTCCGGTATCCACGCTGACCCAAGGTGTTCTTGACACATAACACCTGTCCTTGCCCTTGTCCCCATATGTGTCACTGCAGTCCTCCAGCTCTCTGGCACACTTTGCACAACACTGAACTGAGGAACTGATCTGGCTTGAAGAACATCTGCCAAAACCCTTCCCCCCTCATCCTATTTTTTAATCTGGACCAATTCTCCAGTCTGGCCTTGGTGTTAATAGAGCTGACAGTGAAAAAAAACCTGGAGGATGAGGGGTGAAAAGGTGAGAGAGTAGGAAAAAATCTTCATCTCATCCTGTTGCTGTGGTCTCTGTCCCATGAGCTGTCAGGCACCACACTGGGAGACATCACCCCAAACCTTTCAAATTTAGTGAGTCTCTGCTTCAGCAGAAGTGATCTCAGGAGAGTCTCTATCAGGCCATGACTACTGTCAGGCAGTGGTAGGTGATCAGGAAAGAATGAAGGAGGTGTTGGAAGAAACGGTATTTTACATGAGAAAACCAGTGGGAACCGTCTAAACCCCTACCTTTTTAGCAGATGCACCTGTGTGATGAAGGAAGTGGAAGCCATTCAGGGAAGGGTGATCTATGCAGGCTCTGTTGTGCTGTCAGGCACAGGTGCATCAGCTGATGGGAAGAAGATTTGCTTGGATTTTTTTTTCTTCAACAAACTGTAATTTTATGTATATACATATATATTAATACAGAGCAAGCCAAATGTGGCCACAAACACATTTTTCACATGCTCTCTGCCAAGAAATCCACCCTGAGCTGCACATGAAGCCTTGCCCCTAGGAATTCTCTCTGTACAGACAAGCAGTTTACAGCCCATGACCCCAAACCATCAGAAGATGCCACTGTTACTGTCCTCAATGTTTGTCTGCATCCCAAGGGTGTATAAACTTCACTTTCCATCCCCACCCCTGTTTTAAATAGTAATAGGTCATCCCAGAAGCATGTTTACTTCCTTGTCATTTTTGGACTTAAATATAGAGCAACTCAAGTTGCTTGAGACTTAAAATTTTCTAATTAACCATTGGGAAACAGTGGAAGAACTTTGCAAAGTACAATGCACAGTTAAACTGAATTATCACCCTTGAGTTTAAGGGCGGGAATGTGGATACCCAGCATTACCACCCACTAGATTTTTTTTTTCTTTCTTTCTCCATTTGTGCAGGCTTTAAGAACTTCTGGTTAGTAAGATTTCTTGTAGAAGTTCAGATGTTTTCCTTTACGTAGGCATAACTGCATTGCACTGTGATTGTAGTTACTGGGATGAAGTTCTAGAAGGAGAGTGAGGAGGGAGAGGGCTTTGCTTGTCTTAGGCAAAGGGAGCATCATTAAAGTCAGATAGAGACATAGAAGGCTACTAATTAATTGAAGGAATTTATCCTACTTAGAGGAACTAGCAAAAATACAGCTCAGGGGCTTTATCTCAGACTTGGACTCTTTTCTGCATTTTGTCCAAGTCTCATTTAGTCATTCACGACTCTTTGGTGATTTCAAACTCTTTAAAAATGTTCATTTAAAATAGTTTTGTCTGCTCTGATTATCTTGGACATCATTCCTCTACAAAGATGTTGCCACATTGTTTCTGGTCAGTGGAGAGCTAAGACACCTGTGGCAAGGTGGGAATAGCATCCTGTGCAAGAGCCTCCAGTTGTTGCCCTTTGAGCAGAGTGGAGAGGGAAACCTGGAGATGCATGACTCATGCATCCAGGACTCATGCAGTGGAGAAACCTCCCATTCACTGGTGGAATCCAATTTCTCCAGCTCACCAGTTGCTGAACAGGTACAGAGGGAAAGCTTGTCTTTGTGGGCAAGAATGGCAGGATGTCCCTGAAGCCCCACTTACATCACACAGAGCCTGCTCCTGCTGATTCAGAGGTGGGCTTGGCAGAGCCTCGGGGTCTGTCCTGAGTGTATGACTGGGGTGCTGTAGGTGTTACCATGCTGCAAAAGGGAAAAGGTTTCTGACATATCACCTTTTATGTAGAGGCATCTGGAGATCATGACACGAGAGGAACTGACCAGACTGAGTTCCTTGTATTACCTTGGCTGTTATATTAGGCTAGGGAGGCATAGTGTCTCTTTCTTATTATTATTATTATTATTACTACTACTATTATTATTATTATTACTATTATTATTATTATTATTATTAGTATTAGTATTAGTATTATTAGTATTATTAGTATTATTGCAATTAAAGAATATTGTGCTTTTAATTTGTACAGTTCCTTCCTCAGCATTGTTTGATATGAATAGATGATAACAGACTGGTTATTGTGAGTTATTAATAACATATTGTTTATTCACCATATGCCTAGGAGACAGAGCAGTGAGCAGGGCTGCTATGTCCTAGGTGTCCCTCCCTGCACTCACAACTGAGTGGATCATCTTTGCCTCCCAAGATCTCTCTTCAGTTTAGACTTACTGCTTACCATTCCCTTTGCCCCTACCCCTGGTTACCTTTGTGTTTGAGGGATTCCGGAGAAAGCAAGAACAGTTTGTTCTGCCTTCTCCCATACCTCTTGCATTTGCATGAAGTGGATGCTCTAGTCTGTTTTTAATTTCCATGATTCTACAGTGCTTTTGAGTCCAAGGTGCTAAATATAGATCTAACCTATAATAGCCAGTCTCTTTTTCATTTCTGTCCTACGATGTTATTTTCTGCTTTTATCATTTAAGCCTAATGGATTTACATTATTAGGAGACCTCCAGTGTGTACAATGTGGTTATGACCAAGACAAATTCCTCCAAAGTTTCCAGGAACATTTGTCTGAATAAAAGTAAGAAAAGAAGTGACTCTTCCTTGGTTCTGCAGGAAGAGGATTGGTGCAGTGTAGGCACCTTCTGTCTCCCCTTTATACTGCAAACCTGTGTGTGCCCTCTGGGTAGGGGAAGCACATCCAGCACAATGCCCAGAAAAATTACTCTCTGGAGAAAAATCAGCAGACACCATGAAAAGTGCTGGCTCAGACACCTTGTGTTGGCAGACTCCTACCAAAATTAGTTCTGGATAAGCCAGTACATCTGTAGTCAGAACAAACTATTCCTTTTTCTTCCTATTCCTAACACAGCCATGCCCAAAAAAAATACAAGTCAGGAAAACATTTGGGGAAACTATTAAGGAGCATGAAGGGAAAAGAATATCCAGACAAATATGGAGCCATTTGAGACAAATATGAAGTCATGTGTAATAAACAGCTTGAATTTATAGGGGCTAAAGCAAGCCAAACACAAGTGATGGCTTTTTGGGGCTGAGCTACCCTATCAAGCCAAGGAAGGAATAACAGCTAGAACCTACACGAACAGCTACCCCGGCCACAGTGAAATTCTTTTTACTTGGAGAAGCTCACCATGCTTGGCTTGAATATTGAAGTGCTATCTGAAAAGGGGGTGAGAAGCACAGCAGCATGCCACAGATCTCAGTATGTAAATATTTTCTTGTTTTCAGGTGCTTCTCAAGGGAAACCTGTATGGTTTGGGGAAAGCTATGTCTTCAGTACCACCCTTGGTCAGGGTCTCTCCAGTCATTCTCTTTGCACTGCTAACAGTTCAGCTGGGGTTGTCTTTGGAAAGCAAGTTGGTTTCCTTTGAAATAATCTTCAGGTACAGCCGTGAGCATAGTTCACTCCAGGCTTTGCTCCTAGTAGGCACTAGGATGAGAGACCAAGCCTGGCTAAGCCCTCCAGCACTAAACCATCACTCTGTGCATCTTGAAATATGACATTATGTCCATAAGGCATGCTCAACTGTGGCCAAGAAAGGCTGCAAGGAAGCTCTTTGGTATATTCACGCTCTAGCTTGCTGCTGGAAGCATTGCTTTTCACAGTGCTGTCCAGAAGACCAGAGGAGAAATCTGTTGCTGCTAGAAATGGCAGTAGTGCTGTAGGTCTTGGTTGCTGCCAGCAGAAGAGAGGCCCAGGAGTGGTGCGAGGCTGACTGCTGCACCTATCCAGAAAGTGTGTTGTGCAAAGCAGGACCAAGCTGGTCCCCAATGTACCCTGGCAAGGGAAAAAAGGTATGCTGTGTAGGAAGGGAGCAGGTGTTTACTTTGAGTGTGCCAATGACCATGTACCTCAGTGGGTGGGGAAGTTCAAATATGACAATTCCAGTTAGACTTAATTTTTCCTAGCAAGAAATGCCAGAGCATTGATGCTCATGGCCAAAGGGTTGCTGCAACCTAGTGAAATAGATTCTTCTACATTCTCCAGACAGTCTGGGAATCAGTTAATGGCATCTCTCCTGTTGTTTCTAAAGTTTTGTGCTGTTCCTAGTATTGCAAAAATGCAGGTGCTGGAAATAAATGCCAAAAAAAAAAAAAGACAGAAGATGAGGTGAGAACATGGGCAAGAAACAAAAATGGTACATCATACCATACCATTTTATCCTGTGGATATATGAATTCGGTGACAGAGGGCAGACTGTGTCCTCCAGACCAGTGCTCCAAACTCCAGTCCCCAGAGCCTGCAGGGGCAAGAGTGCCCAAGAGCAGGGACTGAATGTTGTGTCCACCACAGGTCTTCTGTGAGCCCTCTGCTCAGCCAGTGCTTAAACCAGGAAGAGGTGTGTGTACTGGTAAACTGAAAATGGTCAGGGCATGAGCCTGGACAGTGTCTCACATTCATTCATACTGTGTCCATTCAATTACGGACACAGTCCAGACTGCATTCTTCCAGGCAATGCCTCACCATGGTTTGCAGATGGTTAACCCACTCCCAACACTGGTCTGGACTGGAGAGGACTCAGCTTTGAGGAATACTTGAATCTGTCCTGTATCATCTCAGTCACTAAAACCTGACTGACAGAGCCCTAAATCAGATCATCTTTTAGCTCCTCTTGACTTGCCCTCCTCCTGGCTAGTAATGCCTCTTTTGAGGCCAGCTGTGAATTATCTGCCAGAGGGAAGTTCTTAAAAAGCTTTATGCTGAAGCAGCCCACCTTATGTTCTCCATCAGGCGGGCTTTATTCCTCCCACGTTCAGCGTTACACCAGCAGAATTTGGATTAGACTTGTATTTCTTGGCTAAACAATGACTAAAGGAAGCACGATAACTATCTACAAGTATTTGATGGGTGTAAACTCCAGTGAGGAAGAGGAATTGTTTAGTGTGGTTAAAGGACTTTCATGGCTATGAGCAATTAGATTAAATTGAACAAAGCAAAACGTAAACTGAATAGCCTTTGTAATGCTAGCAGGCTGCAGGGGCAGCTCCCAGGGGATGTGGTGGAAGCAGTGATGTCTGGGTCAGCTGAAACGTCACAGGGAGCAGAGCAGCATTTACGTTATGGACCTCGGAACAGTGTCCATAAACAGCGAGTCAACTTTCCCCGGCGGGTCACACCCGCACCGCCCTGTGCCTGTGTAAGCACACGCCCAGGTGAATAAGGAGGGAAGAAGGGTGTCGGGGTGGTTCAGCCTCTGCCTGCACCTGATCTGTCCCCTTCTTTTGGTGTCATATGTTGCCCTAAACAGTAAGTTTTCATTCTGCTGACAGTGATTCTGATCTTGTGACAGTAAAGGGAGAGCTTATGCTTCCACTTTCCTTATTGAGTCATGAGTAAGCTTTCCTTAGTACTTCAGCAGGATGGGGCTTGAGCTCCAGTAACCTTAAGCTTGCTAATAACCTTAGGTTATAACATACCTACAGGGATGCCATCAACATTCCCCTCAGGTTACACCTCTCTCAGGTGGCAGAACATGTACAGGATGATCAACTCTGAACAAGAAGGGAACAAAACAAGAGTGCCCATTTCCTCTGAGAATATACTGGTGGCTCCTTATTCACTGCTGGGAAAAATGAGCTCACTGTCTTACATGTGAGAAGCAGTATGTCATAATCCCATCTTGCCCCTTTTCTCTGGAAACCAAACACAGAACATGCAATCCCATCCATCAGGGGTTTCTGATGGAGATCATGAACTGACCTGAGCACTGAAAATGAATGTCAGTGACTCAAGACTCTTCTGTGTCTTTCAAAATCCTACATGCTCTCAGGGTAAAAGAAATAAGGAGATATGTGATGTTTGATGAGTCAGGATTCTTTCCCCTGGCATGACTGTTGCTCTGCCTAATTACTCAGACACAATAGCAAAGAAATTAGATAAGCCAGGTAAGGTTTGTTGTGGATGTCCTGGTCGTCTAGGAGACAAGAACCTTATTTACCTGACATGACTTGTAAACAAACTACCCTATTTTTAAAACAGCATATTGCTTCCAAATTACAGGTTATCTGTTGTGAAACAACACCACTTAATGGGTTATCTTCTTCTTTAATTGGGCACACTTGTTGACATATCATTAAATCCCACTTAGCACAAGTGTGAGAAGCCTGCTGTTATAAGCTGCAAGCAGAAAGCCAAGGAGGACACACGCATCCTCCCAAAGGAGGCCTTGCAAAGAAGGCCCTGATCTGTTCATAAAAGGTCAGGAAGGGAGCAAGGAATTCAAAAGCCTTAAAATACAGCCTGGACTGGAGTCTTGAGTAGTGCGTCATCGCACGTTTTCTTCTCCCGAGGGAGTAATTCTTCAGATGTTTTACGTGCCCCTTGCTGGTGTCTCTCCATGTTTTCCTTCAGCAGCAATTTGTCTATTTCTGCATTTATTGAGCCTCCTGTTTTTAAACAGAGGCAGAGCTAATAGATGTCTGTGCATATGGGAGAGACTGAAAGGGTTAACACCACCTCCCTTGTATGTCCATGGCCCAAGTGCTAACACTACCTGGTTAGGTATGCACATTATGGACCATGCAACAGAATGGACATGGCACTATTGCAGAGTCCCTGCTGTGCTGGTACATTCTTCTTCCCAGATCTGGCTGGCTGCAAAGGGCTCAGATAATAATACAGGTTTTTTGCATCGACATGGAATACCAATCCTGGTGTCTTCATTAAAAATGGCATGCTTGAGGATAGTTTCCCATCCTGGCCAAGATTTTTTTTCATATAAGAGGCTGGCAGGTGTTCATGCTTGTGGTGATATTCAGAAAAGATGAATTGTCCTTCTCATGTACCTGCTGTATTTTCAGTTTCATATGAAGATGTGTACGTTGTATGGGAAGAGGAGGAGAGGAAGAGAGAGGGGTTGCAGGGTTTCTGTCATCTCACATGACCACACAGGTGATTTCTTACCATTGTCAGTGGCAGATCTCAAAGCCCCTGATGAAGGCATGTTTAACCTACACTACAAGTAGCTGCAATTCCTGTGCAGTCTCTGCTAGCTTTGAAACTTGCAGTGCCCATTTTCCTGGGATTTGCAGCCTTGGCTTCACAAACTCAGAAGGTTCAGAGCTCATGAACTGGGTTTAAGGACAGATGAGGATGAACTTGAACAACTCCAAGTAAGCAGTGACCCCATCAGAGGGAGCTCAATATTCCTTCATAACCCAATGCAGGTTTCACAAATCTCTTCAACAATAGCACTCAATTTAAATTGTGTGTTACACTCCTCCTGTGTTGAGGAGTACAGTCCTGGAAATCTGACATATACTAACACATTAATTCTGAGAGAATAAAATATTGAGAAAAGAAAACAACAGTGGTGTTTTCAGAGACTTGTGTGTGATATGGACCTTAAATGTTACAGATGGTGTCCATAGTATTGAGAGCAGCTTGACAAACACATTCTATCTAAATTTCTCAAAGATAGTCATTGCAGGTTAGTCCATGCATCAGCTTCCTCTCACACTGACCCTCACAGGATTGCCTTCTCTTTTCCTTGCTTGTGTATCTTCCAGTAGAAGATCTGTGTGCAGCCAAAGAGATAATTTTGCTAGGCCAAAAGACCCAACAGGTGTTTTTAACATATAATTAGACTTTCTTTTCAAGAGTACACCACCTATAAGGTATCTGAGGACATGACTGCCAGAAATGTCACCTGGCCGTTTGCCAGCTATGGAGCACATCTTATAGTGGTCACCTGTAATGATCTTTCTGGGCACAATAACTCATCCTGCCTGAGCAAATGCCAGAAGTTCAGCAGAATCGTGGAACAGATAAGGATGAAAGGGACTAGACTTTCTCTCTGCTCCACTGGGTAAGAGGTTCCTGAGGGCTTGCCTTGGCCGTGAAGACTGAAGCAAAAACGACATGCAGTATCTCAGCCTTCTCTGCAAATTATGTTTCAAGGGTCCCTGTTCCTTTCAGCAGAGGACACACATTTCCCTTAGAATTCCTCTTGTTATTGATGTATTTGAAGACCTTCTTACCCTGGACATGCTTAACAAGATTGAATTCCAAATGAGCCTCGAGTTTCCTACTTGAATTTCTGCATACTCTAACAACATCCCAATATTCATCCCAGTGGGTGGTCCCTGCTTCCACCTCACGTATCTCCTGCTTATGTCTGGGTTTTGACAGCAGTTCATTGTTCATCCATGCAGGTCTTCTCCCGCTTTTGCTTGATTTCTTGCCACTGGGAATGTCTTGTAGGCACTTCCTGAGCTGCATGCACTTAGTGGAAGCATTCCCACTTGAACCTTGTTTTTCTACATACAAGAAAAGTACCTTGTCCCCACTTAAAGGGTAAGAAGAGGCTCAGGTTCAAAAATGCCCTGCAGTGTATCCACAAAACCTGAGGCAGCATGCCAATGCTCAAGTCCAACCAACTCCACTCCTTAATTTAAACACTATTTATTTGTTTTACTTAGTGATGTAACATCTATGAGTTGGCCCTGACGCTCCTCTTTTCCCAGGGCAGGGACTCTCCTGCTATGGCGTCATCACTTCCTGGCTTGCCTGCTGTCTCTCTTGGCAGCTCTGTGAGCCTTGCCTTTTTGCACGGAGGTTAGTCAGCATGTCAGAAAGACAGCAGCCCCAAATTCAGGCTGTGGTGCTTAGGATTGCATTTAAGACTGTGGAGATGCTTCTGAGGTGATGGGGGACCAGAACCTGGTTTCCTCCACATGGGGGGCAGAGCTCATTGCATGCCCCATTTGAAGGAGACAGGTAGGCTATGAGGTACCTCTTCTTTGAGAGCAACTTCAAGGAGAAAATCTTGGAAGTGTTGCTGAAAATCTGGGCATGACCTGGCAATGTACACTTGCGGCCCAGAAGGCCAACCATGTCCTGGGCTGCATCCAAAGCAGTGTGAGGGATGAATCCTGCCCCTCTGCTCTGTTCTTGTGAAATGCCACCTGGAGTGCTGCTACCAGCTCTGGTGAGGCCTAACTGGTTGTGGATCTGGTGGTGTGAGTCCAGAAGAGGGCTGTGAATATGATCAGTGGGCTGGAGAACCTCTCCTATGAAGACAAGCTGAGAGGATCAACGTTGTTCAGCCTGAAGAAGAGAAGGCTCCAGAGACATCTTATGGCACCTTCCAGTACCTAAAGGGGGCTACAGGAGAGGGACTTTTTACCATGGTTTGTACTGATAAGACAAGAGGGAATGGCTTTAAACTGAAAAGAGGACAGGTTTACATTAGATATTAAGAAGAAATTGTTTACTGTGGTGATGGTGAGACACTGGCACAGGCTGACCAGAGAAGTTGTGGATGCCCCATCCCAGGAAGTGTTCAAGGCCAGGTTGGATGGGGCTCTGAGCAGCCTGGTCTAGTGGAAAGTGTCCCTGCCCATGGCAGGGAGGCTGGAGCCAGATGGTCTTTAAGGTCCCTTCCAACCCAAACCATTTTACTATTATGTGACATTTTCTGGCTGTTGGAGGCCTCTCAGCGCTCAGTGTCACACATCTTATCCTTTGGCTTTGCTTTTCCCTGCACCAGGAATTGAAAACTGTTATGCTGCACAGCAACTACCTCGTTACTGGTTTTCCTTGCATGGCAGTTTGACAAAGGGATGCCTCAGTACAAAAGAGACATCTGTAAACTGGAGGAGACTCAGAAAACAATAATAAAAAGCACAATGCTCTTGGAAATCCCTTTAAGGCAGCAATTTAGAGCCCTGCTCCTAGCATGCTAGGACAGACCTCAAGTGAAATAAAAAGAAATTAACTTGTTAAATATCTCTTAAGCAGGCTTGTAGAAAGTATTATTTTCTGTATGCTGTATGTGCTTGTGTAAACAGCCTTTTCTACTTGGGGCTATGTCTCTGCAATTGTGTATTATTTGCAAGAAGAATGCAGACCATGAGGAGTGAATATGTTCCAAATGTGTCCGAACCTTGACCAGGCAAAGGCTGTGATTTTAGCTCACTTTAGGGAGAGGAGAACAATCCCACGTCTTTTGTTTATTCTTCTCGAGCTCTTTGTAACAACTGTACTTTTCACTGGAAGTGACTCACCTGGCAAAGAAGATAAGAAACCCAGAAGAACCATTCAAGAAAAATATAGTGCTGGAAAATATTCTCCAAATTTAAGGCTTACAGTCCATCTGAGACCACACTCATATTCAGGCCCTTCAGGCTTACCTAATTACCGAGAAGAGCTATCATTCTTTTCTAAATGTGGTGTCAGCATTTGTTACAAGCAATCAGCACAAAATTATCCAAAAACCTTCCTGTGACCTATAAACCTGCAATTCGATATGCCTCACCCAATTTTTATTCTGTAACAAGTGAATTTTTTGCACAGATTTTTATTGCAGAGACTCTTTAATCTACCAGGCAACACATAACAAGATCCCATGGCTGGAGGCTGAAGATAGCTACATTTCAGCTAGCAATAAGGTGCACATCTTAACAGCAATTAATTAAGCATTGAAGTAAGTCCTGAGGGGGTATGACGAATTCCTCACTTCTTGAAGTCTCTGAACTTCACCTTTCCAGACATCATGCTATACCTGAAATACAAAGTGTGGTCTTGGTACAGGAATTACAGGGAGGGGCAGTGTTACAGTAATTCTTAACGTCAGAGAGAAGATATTTTCCGTATCAAAACCTCCAGGTTTCTTTTTTTCTTTTTTTTTTTTTTAACACACATAATGAAATTCATTACTTCTTCAGTATAAACTGATCTACTTCAGTGGAAATCAAGAGGCCAGTGCCAACTTATACCAGTAAATAAAGCCCAACTTTTAAAAACAGATATACAGCTAAATTTCAAGATGCCTACTGGGCTGTAGAGCAGAATTTTCAGACACACTGCCGCTCACTCCTAATTTTTAGTGAAGTCTCTCTTTCACTGTCAAGCCTTCCATCTCTGGAACAATACATTGCTATTGAAATATTTAGTGAGTCACTTTTAAATATCCCACAGGAACAACAGGACATTTATCTCATGCTGCAGAGCTGTATTTTAAAAATAATTATCTTAAAAAGAAAGTCCCATGCAACAACCAAAAAAAGCACAAATATCTTCCCCTTTCTACTTCACAGAACTTTCTCTCTGTCTGCCTTTCTCTTTTCATTTCTCATCCACTCTTCACCCACAGGGTTATGCTGAGGTGACTACGAGGACGCCCAGACTGAGACACTCTGTTTGCATTCTTCCGTTGATTTGGGTTGGCTACTCTCCCCTGTGTAGGCTTGGCAATGTGTGAAAGTGACCTTGTGGCAAACTTGGGTGTGACCTTCTAGAATAGCAACAGCTCCCAGCATGACTGCCTGGTCCCCGAAATCTTACTTCATGGAAAATTTGAGGCAGCTTATCCCATGTGCACTGACAAACTTATGTTTATCTCAGGGGAGGAGCATGCATCTGTGGAGCTATCACAGAAGGGCTAACTCATGGTGTTGCCACATCCTGTCTCCCCTGCCAGGAACTTGCCACAGAGCTCTACTCTGTACCTTCTTGCTTTGTTAATGGTGGTGTGCCAGAGCCAGATGCTTGCTATGAGGCTTGGTGCTTCTGCTACTGCAGGACCTCAGCAGCACCATCCATTTCTGCTGCTGCTGCTGCTGTGGCTTCTATGACTCTCTTCTAACTACTCCTTCAGCTCTGAAAAGGCAAAAGGAGCTCGGAGCTGCTCTTCAAAATGTCACCTTAACTTGATGCTGTGATGCTATTCAACAAAAGGAAGAAGTGGTTTAGAAGTTAACTGATGGATCTTGCCACTCTGCAGCTTTTTGCACCATGAGTGTTGCTGTCAGAAGACTCCAGGCACGTGGATTCAAATATATCCATTTTGGGACCAAACTAAACCTCTGTTTTCCTAAGGATAATATCCTGTATAAGGATTTTGACAGGAAGGTTCATAGCTGAGTCAGAGGTTCTTGCAAAAGGGTTCTGACGCACCAAGGAAAGTTACAGAGCCTGCACCACCAGGCATGAGCCAGACACAGCTCACAGAGCATCACTCTCTGTGACCATGGGTGCTCCTCTGAACTGGGATATTATGTATCATTGTATGGACCATTCCCTTAAGAGCTGGACCCAATGATCCTTTTGGGTCCCTTCCAACTCAGGCTATTCTGTGATTCTGATTTCTTGGCTCTGCCTGTGCAAGGAGTGGACCCAAAGAAGCACTAACCATTGGCCTACCTTGTCAGTGAATTGTGTGCCCAACGCTGCTCACAAGACTGGATTTATCCTCTGTTTTTATCACCAACAACCAAGCCACCTCAGTTTGAACTCCACAGCCCTGCCATGGTGACACTGGCGTTTTCAAATCTACATGGGCTGGGCATAGCTGGCCTTTGCAGGCATAGAGAGACATTCCAAGCCTGGAAAGCTGGTTTGGAAATAATGAGGGTCTTCCATGTTGTGTTGTATTTTGGACTGGTAACAACACTGGTCTGGTTTCGTCCATGATCAGAGAGGAACTTTTTCTCTGCTGAGGTGTTGTTATGACACACACATGCCCTACTAGAGCAGAAATTGTTACGTTCTGGGGGTTTTTTCTCAGGCTCTGGTGCTTTTGACAGCCTGAGGCTGGCACGCAGGTGCAAGAGTTGACTGGCTGTCATTGGTAGGTCACACAAACAGTGCTTTGACCTGCTCCTTCCCACTCCCCAACTCACCCACATACAATGCTTTGGTTCTCATTGGAGGAAAACAACAGAGATGAAGCAGCTGTGAAATACACCTGCCCTCCATTTGCAGCCCTGCTCAATTACACACCTTTAACTTGGCAATATAGGTTAGTTATGCTGTAATATAAATACATTTCTTTCCTCTACCTACAGCTCTGGATCAATCAGCAGCATGAAACAGCAGGACAGAAATGAAGTAGTAATGTGGGGGTAAAAAAATAAGAGCTGCTGTTGTAATCAGCCAAGTAAACACCATTAGAACATACTGTCCTGCTCAGCAGGCATACAGCTGCACTGGGCCACGACCAAATCTATTAATAGGCCATGCAGAGCTCTTTGTAGTTCTAAGAGCAATGCTCCTCAAATGCTCAGCCTTAGTTCCTTCTCTGTATCTTCAATAAGCCCCTCGTGGTTTATAGTCACAGTAGTTGATTCCTCAGCAAGGATGAAAAGTCCGACTCTCATCTCTTCAACTAGAGGCAGAAATCCTCCTCCTCATTTTTTGCCCAGACCAGAAGGGGGAAGTAATGCTGGAACCATAAACTTAGCCCTAATGTGGACAGGAGATTGCCTATAGAGTATCTGAGTTGTTCTAGGCTTGATGGCAGACACAAGGAGTAAAGATAGGGGTGGAAAGTACATAGCTTGGTTTGTTGTTGCTGTGGAAAAGACCTGTTGCATCCCAGGTCCAGGGGACTGGGCTGTCACATGCCTGTGGTATCCTACACCCTACGGACCAGCAAACTTGCCATGCCACTCCACAAACTGACGGGCACTTTAGGATTGGATGCCTCCTGCCAAAAAGCATGCACACCTACATGAGAAACCTCTTAGTCCCTGTCTGTAACTTTACAGTAACAAGCAGAGACTTCCAGCCTACAAGTTACTTCATTTTAGAGACATTTAAAGTTAAGGAAAATGATTTCTACCTCACACTTAAAAGACACAGGATGGGAGAACAATGCAGATCAGAGGTTTAGCAGGCTTAGCGAAGGTAACTCCATGTATCAAGGTACTGGGGAGCCATTACTCCACGAAAATATCTGTAATACCCTTGGGCTGCTCCAGTCTCTTTCTCTTACCATAGACTGGTCTGTGGCTGGAACCAAAAGCCAGTGCTGCAGCTCTGTGATTACTTCTCATCTTCCCCATGACTGAGGAAGGGACTTGAGGTCCCTGGAGGCAGTGAATGCTTTCTGCAGGACATAACCCAAAGAACTGGAGTCTGGTGAATGTCTGGAGTGCTGTCTGAAACTCAGGGGTGAAATCGTGTTTGGTGGGAAAGAGCAGCAGCAATGCAGGAGAGAAATGCTCGAGGGAGTGGGGAGAGAACAGTGGAGGAAGCTTGTGTGAGGCAGCAGCTGAGGAAACAGGCAGCAGTAGGTGGTAAACACTTGGGAATGAACCCTGGAAACAAGCAAAGGCAAAGTGCTGCGATGGAAGGAGAGGTGAAATGAGGGCTATCTCTGGAAACAGCCTGGGGAGAGCCCTGCATGGGGTCACGGGCTGGGTGGCTTGCACTGCCTGCGCAAGTTCAGCCACTGCAGGCTGGGAAAGCCTGACTGCAGCTTCCGGACCTTGGTGGGGCACCTCTCCAACTCAGAGCGGGGCTGCCACCTAAGTCAGCTTGGGCTTGGCTGTGTAAATTTATTTATTTAACTGGATTGCCCAAGCCAGCAGTCGAGTCACCACCGACAAGAATCAGTAAGGCTTTCACACCTTCCAAGGTCTCCTCTCAGCCCACCGGCAGCAGCAGGGAGGGCTGGTTGGGGCAGGAACACAGCGGGCTTGCCAGCTCTGCCTGGGGCTCCTTCCTCAGTCAATGGAGCAACGGCGAGGGGGTGCAGCCTTCCAGCAATGATTCAGCCCACCAAGGAGCAGAACCTCCTTCATGAGGTGCATGTTCCCCTGCTCTGACTATAGGAAGAGCCTAAAGGAAAGACAGGCTGTGATTTGAGGATCCCAGCCAAAAAGCTCTGAGTTAGAGAGGATGAGTCTGAATATCCATGTAGATAGACGATATATGTAAAAGTTAGCATGGCGTAGCAGAGTGAGATGGTGAGTCATCTCAGAGAGCACCAGAGCTGACTGTACAATAAGCACCACTTCTTGTGTAATTATAGATGCACATGAAGTGGGAACTGGTGTGTTGGCTGTGTCTCCCAGTATTGCACAGTTCAGTTCAGCTTCTCTGGAACAACTGGCTGTTGGTATTAGTTTTAAGATAATGTCAATGAGAAGTAGTGAATGACAAAGCATTTCTGGCAAGCGATCAAGCTGTTAAACAACCTCTGAGAATCACAAGGTATAAATTCCTTTACTGTATTAATTTGACATTACAATTTAGAGATAAGGTTTTCCAGGAACCCAAGTGAACCAGCTCCCAGTTTTTTTCATAAGATGCGTCTGAAAAGAAGTCAGTAATACTTAATATTTGTATACTATTCTCCAACTTAGTTGATGAAAAGCTAGGTCGTTTCTGTTTCCAGGGCTAGACATACTATTTTGGCACATGCTGTTGTGCTTTTATGATAAATCCAACACAGATACTCTCTAGTCATTTTGGCCTGTAAAAATATTTCTTAAGGCAGCAGCAAGGTTGCCTACAACCAAATCAGGATGAGACTTCAAGGGGAATTTTTTGTCCTCTCTTCTCCTCGCAGCTGTTTGTACTACCGAACAGCACATTCCCAGTATAGTGGTTTCTTTCTGGCCCTTCTCCCGTGTTTCCTACCACAGGTGCATTGCCAAGGCAGAAGTGTAGAAAGTACGTCATGCAACAACCAAGCAGCCTCTGCCTCTCTCAGGCACAGCCCCATAACAGCAGTCACCCCTCTGGCCCCAGGAGTGGGGACCTCTGCCCCACTAGGTGGCTGTGAGGGGTCTTTCAGACCCCAGAGCTGATGCAGAGGGATGTGCATGGCCCAAAACTTGCTTCTTCCTACCACATGACCTATTACAGTGGTTGGAACTTAGCTGCCTTGCAAAAGCTTTCAGTGCAGAGGGGTAGAAATGCTTAAACCTGGATGGGCAATCAATGGAAATGTGTCAGTAGGTGGGTGAGGGAACATAATGGAGTAAGCAGCAAGCACTGCAGGCACTGGATACCATGGAGAAAACACAGGCAGTAGAGTGAGGCAGAGGATTTGAGTTTAGCACACATTTCACCTCGGTTCCACCTTCTCTTCCCTCTTTTTTTTTTTTCATTTTTCATTTGCTGGGGTAATGCAAGTGGAAAAGAATATCCAGACCCATCCATTCTGCCATTCAGGCCACTGTTTTTAAAATAAAGCACACTATACCAGTGTTTATGTGGAGAAGATCATGGATAAATATTTTATGCCATAGATTCAGTTTCTTATCAGGACCTATATTAATAATATCTATATAGGTCCTATTGTTAGAGGGCTCCTCTTCCAATGAGTGCTTTCTTTAAATGTATATTGAAGACTTGTTTTTACAATGGCTTTTTTCTCTTTAATAGGATTTGACATGTTGGCTGTGGTATAGCCTGCAAGTGGTTTGTATAAAGATTTAAAATATATTTCTGAATGGTGCTATATAAATACTGCATGCATTGAATTGTATTATTTTATTGTGAAACTTAAAGATTTCCTGTTCTATACCATAATACAATTTGTTATTTTTCCAGCACACACATTAGCCTGCATTCAACTTCTGCACAAGGTAGAAGAACTCAAATTAAATTTACAAGCACACCTGAGCAAAGCTAGTTAGCTGTGGCCAGATCATGTTTCTGTGATTAAATAATGCTGGCTATTATAACACATTGCAAGAAAGTGCAGCTATAAATCCCTGTCTCGGTTTATTTCCAATGCTTCATTGTACCATAGAAACTCTGCTATACTTTCCAGTAAGCAAAAGGTTAGATGTGGGACTGAGTCACCCTGAGCAGATGTGTTAGATACTAACCTGGAGGAGATAAGAGTAACAATGCTGCTCTACCCTGAGTGTTCCCCTCAAGGACGTTCCCATGCTACACAAACATTAATAAATCGATCTTCATTGCATCCGACCACAGACTTTATTAACGGAGGAAATTGGTTCCCAGAAAAATTTAGCATTTTGCTCAAGGCCAGAGAGTAGAGAGGTCCACAGTAAGGAGAAAGAGCTGGAGACCTTCACTTATTTCCAGTTAATGTTTAATGTCACGTTAGCGTGTAACACGGTGCGCCAAAGGCACGACACTGCTGGGTGTTCACATTGTCAGAAATGGATGGGCACTGGTTTCACACCCTACAGCAAGGCCCTGCTGAGCATATTGGTCACCACCATGTACCCCTGGGGACCTGTCAGGGTAGCAGGTCCCTAGGAGTTGCAGGACCATCTCCTGCCTGCCTCTGGGGATGAGAAGTCCATGGCTCTGCCACTGTCTTCACTGGCACATGTCAGCAGGTCTCTCAAGGGTGCAGGAGCGTCTCTTGAGCTTCACATCTATTCAAATCAGGAAACAGAATTGAGAAGGTCCTGGCCCTACAGTCATCCAGGTCACACTGCAGCTTTTCTTTGGATGGAAATGAGGGTGACAGAGCTAAATGGGTGGCTGGTGCATACCCAGCTCTGAGCTGAAAATATACAACGCATGGCCAGGACAGATATCTGAGGCTGGGGACAATAAAGCAGCTCAGCTCTGTCCAGAGTTCAAGGTTTTTACAGGTGGCTCTGACAGTTTTGCATTTTATTATGAGTTCTCATTTACCAGTCATTTACATTGTTGCCAAAATTTGACCACTGGGAGTAAAGTTTTCCAATCCAGGTGTTTGCCTGAGGCTAAATTACTTCAGATAGAGGGGAGAGGAAAACATCATTCCTCATGGCCAAGACTTAGATTGAGGGAAAAGATTGGTTTGTAAAAAAATGATATGACTTACCCTTTGAGACTCTCCAGTGCTCTGTGGATGAAAAGATAATTGTATGAGAGAAAGGAAAACAGAGCAGACAAGGAATTGGGCGCAACTCAAATTGATGATTACTGTGGGAAGAGGAATGGAGGGCCTGGGTGAGGTGAACGTGGACAAGGCAGTATACAATGATTAAACCTGGGAGAATGGGCCAAACAAACATCAGATTTTATAGAACTGGACTGAATTGTTGAGACTGGGGGAAGTTTGCAGCAGGCCAAGTCCTAGGGTGTGAGGCAGAAGGTGCACGGGTGATCATTTGAAGTTTTGCACACAAGAGAAGGCACTGGTCCATAGCCTGGACTGGGCTGGTTCCTAAATTTCACCAGTCCACAGCCATCAGTGTTTATGTGTGAAACCACTGACGACAGCATGTTTTATCTCCCACGCACTCCCACAAGAGCCAGCTCTTACCCCACAGGTGTGGTCTTTTAGCTGCCTTGGCAAATCTCAACATCATGGTGTTTACCCTGCTGATAAGTCATGTGGATGTCATGCAACAGTACTTAACTACCTTTAATTTTGTCTTTAATTGCACACAGGTACTCGGGGTTTCTTCATGTATTCAAGGGCCTTCAGCCTCATACTGTGCACTAGAAAGACATGTCTCAGCTGGCAAGCACCTATTTCAATCTGTTGTTTTCCGGTATATTCCTGATTTATACCATGCTCTTTGAATCCCAAAATATTTTCTTCATGGGATTTTCTATAGTGCTTGCCACTGCAGAGCAAGAGCTCCCCAGCCATTAGCTGGTTCATTTTAGCAGAACTTTTCTGTGATGAGATATCATGATACTGTCATTTGGCAAATGGGCATCTCAGTCAGCACTGCAGCTGCCAAGTCTGAACCCACCAGGACTTGATTTCTCAGAGCACTTAGTGTATGACACAAGGGTGTGAATCACTGAAGCATCTCTCTGCCTGTCTCAGCTGGGACTGGGAGCTCAGCATTTCTGCACACCAAACCACTGGGCTTGGAAGTCAGGCACTTGGAAAGTAAAAGGACACAATCAGAACCCATCTATTGAGAAGCCTGGATTAGCAGTATTTCCCAGCCCTCTGGAACAAAACATATCCAAGGATGTAATTTCATGCTTTCTGTGTCCCACAGTCCTGTTCCTTATACCCTTTTAGATTTTGGAATAACATGAAGTAGAGATGCTGCCATAGCCACAAAGTGGATCTAATTTGTGTACTGAAGGAAGGAGCTGTGTGGGAAAACACTGCCTGATCAGACAATCCAAATCATGTCTGCATAATTCTTGTATGTATGGGAGATGCATTAAGGTATCAAAGGTAATTTTAAATTAGTGTTTTCTAACACTTATGTGCCTGTTCTGCCAAGTTCATTAGTATTCCTTCAAAGAGGGGTTTTGATTAGTTTTGGAATAAAGCTTATTCATTCTAATTATGCATAGGAAATAGCTAGCTCTGTTTTACAAAATATTTTTGCAAATAATAGGGTGCCCTTCTCTTGACATTCCTCTCCAACTTGAGTTCAGTATTTGAAGATGATAAATGGGCATCAAGCTCAGCATTTCTACCACCTCCTACCTGCTTTGACTCTTGTTTCATTAGAATTTCAGCAATGTGCTGGTTCATGGCAGATAACCTCCTCTCCCTCTCCAGAGTGCCTGTGAGTGTGTAGGGAGTGAGGGAACGGGTGCATTTCTCATCTCCTCAGCATTTATTACATTCCTCTTTCTCTACCTCCTCTGCAGCAATAAATCAATGCTACTTGTTATTGTCTACTCCTTGGGCAGCGTCTCAGGGGGAGAGGCAGGCTCTCCTGGCTATAATGATGTGTGTTTTATCAAATGCTAAAACAGAACTAAAGATACAAAGTAAACCAGTCTTGTTTTTGCAGCTTTTGAGGGGAAAGATCCTATCCAATCTGCCAACTGCATCACCCATCAAGATGCTTTGTCACACAGGCTACAGTTACCTGCCCCAGCCTTAAGTTGCCTGCACAAGCAGAAGAGGGCAATGTGTCAGTGGAACAATGTTTCTGGTTTTATTCTGTGAGAGAAAATTTAAAGTTTCTGTGCTGCTGACTATTTCCTGCTAGCAGGCAGCTCCAGGACTGGGATGCTGGATGAACGTGTATGTGTGTTGAGACGTGTGTACAGTCCTTGCACTTATTAATGGCAAGTAAAGCCCTAGAAATATGTTGTGGGTGAAGTAAAATAGATTCTGATTATTATTTACTCTATAAAGAGCAGAAGAACACACACTGGTACCTGAAGAAACTGTAGATGTAGATGTGGTACTTGGGGACATGGTTTACTGGTGGATTTGGCAACCTGAATGATTCTATTGTGGATGAAAAGCATCTTCATAGTGGGACTGTGGCTTTCAGCAATTTTCTGGAGAAACTTTGCCCAGAAAGCCTCTGCCTTCTTGTTTTGTTGCCTGCTTTCTAATTACAGCAAACTGTTTTCCTTCACACAGCCCCCTGATTTTCCTCTGGAAATAAAGGCCTTCCCACAAACCTGGCCTAACAACAGGGATTAGATGTTCACTCCCTTCTCTCTACTGAGAACACCCTGAAGAGATGAGCTGGAGAAATGATCATGAAAGAAATTGTGCGGTGGAGCAGTGGGGTGAGAAAGGCAGGCACATGACTTCTAGAATAGAGGTGTTTGGC
Source organism: Phainopepla nitens (assembly GCA_013400175.1). Taxonomy (NCBI): domain Eukaryota; kingdom Metazoa; phylum Chordata; class Aves; order Passeriformes; family Bombycillidae; genus Phainopepla; species Phainopepla nitens. The sequence goes on along the minus strand of VXBQ01006195.1, from coordinate 4,608,054 downwards.
TGGTCCAAGCCCAGAAGCACACACACAAAAAAAAAACCAACCCAAACCTGACACACCTGCACAGGATTCCAGGACCAATTTATGCAGGCAGGTTTAAGCTGGGGTTGCAGCTGGGATTTTTTCCTCCTTAACCCCTTCCGATGTTAACTGGGGTAACTCATATGGGAACCTTCAATGCAGAAGTTACTGAAGGGGTTTACAGGCAGATTCTCAGGGTTTGAGTGCCAAAAAAGGCCCCCTGACACATTAGCATGTTTTTATTGTGGCTTTGTAAACATGTTTTGCCTTTTCTTTCTGCAGTGGCAAAGGGTGTACAGTCAAATCCCCCCCCAAGCAAGAAATGTACTTTATCAAACCTTGGTTTGTCAGCAATGGCATTGGTAAGAGCATGCACACACATGCACGTCTTTCTCTATGTCTTCTCTAAACTTTGACTAGTTTTTTTATTAAGGTGGCTGCCTCAAGCTACTGACAAGGTAACAAAATGTGCTGGGTATGGAAAAACCCCACTAGCTCCAATTCAACTCAGATTCCTTCTCCTGCTCTGATTTCACCATTTCTTCCTGCCCCTACCCTGGTTTTCAAGGGAACATGCAGGGGTCAGGATGCTTTTTTCAGACCTTTCAGGGAAGATGATGTCCTTGCATCAGACTTCACTCAGACATAGCCCTCTCTGCCAGAGGGATTCTGAGGACAGACCCACAGTTTTTGCTGCAGGGAAGCAGGCCTGACATGGAAGGCAGGCAGGAAGGACCTGTTTCTTTCATGCTGCTTTTCGAGGCTCCAAAAATTATTGATGATAAGCAGGCAAAAAAGTATTACACACAAAAAGGGGAGAGGTTCCTTTCTGTTTGCTTCTTTGTTCCCCTTCCCTAAAAAATATCTCCCCAGCCTTCAGGCAATTGTCAGGGTGTGGACTCACATGATGATAGACCTCAGATGGGTTTGCAAATACAGCACAGACTTTGAGGGAGATCTCTGGTTCAAGAGCCCTCCTTGCCCTGGGGCATGGTGGGAGGGAGTACAAAAAGCAACAATTTTCTTTTGTTTTTAATCATTAGTTTACTTTGGATAATTCCATACATTCTCAGGACACTACCATAGTCCCGAGAGAGCAGTGAGTGAGTGAGTTTCACTCAACAGGTGGACTTTCTCTGCATACTCTCTGCTTACACTGGACACTAGTTTGCCAGTTTCCTCTGTAGGGATTATTATTTAGATCTTGTAGTGCCGACCAAACATCCTTAATGTGGACAAAAGGATTTCAGGGTTTATGCAATCAAATACTGTAGGGATATCCAGCAGTGTGAATGCAGGCAACAGCCAAGAGCAGACCATTCATCACTGTCACTAGGCACTGTTTCTGTTTCACATGCCAGTCAGATGCTGAACTGGAAGAAGTCCAGGATCTTGCAGGATTGATATGGAGATAGGACAAGCCCTTCTCAAAGGCTTTTATCATGTTCAGGGTAGAGCAAGATCAGACACTGGGTTATATTGAGAGAATTTGCTTGCATAAAGCAACAATTAAATAATGAAAAGCTTTAGGTGAAGCTTAAATGTCTCTTCTGGAGGAAAGTGTGGATGACCTCATGCTTTAGCTTTTTTTTTTCTTCTGGAAGAAACAGAAAGCAAGAATGACAATGCAGATTTCCATTTAAGACATTTCTCTATTTCTGATGTGTAGAAGGGGTTGAAATGGGAGGTAGAGACCATTGACTTGCTGGTCAAAAAGGAGCCTGTATGGAGCCTTCTTTCCTGACATGTCACATTGGATGGACATCGTTTTCTGCAAGAAGCAGGGTGAGAAGGATGGGAAATAAAGATATTCAAGACTGACAAGGCTATCTGTGGCTCAGAATAAGGCAGGAAGTGTAGTTAAGGAGTCCATTGACTGAACATATGTGGAGAGCTTTCAGAATAGGTTAGGATAAGGTATATAAAAGTGAGCATGTTTTAAACCATCAAGCAAGGAACCTTTATCTATAGTAGCTATTTTAATCTTGTTTTGAATTCATATTGTTTTCTTTAAGGAGAATAAATGCTTATTGCTTGGTAAATTGCTAAATTACATCTCTTAAATAAAGGTATGGCTGCTTTAAACTACATTCTGTTCTTTTTGTTAATGTTAGCTGGGAGCAGAAGAGGTCCTAGAGGATACACAGCATGGGAGGCCCCTGATTTAAATGGTATATGTTTATTTGGAAACATAGCTTTAATCAGGTTTTTTTAGAACAGGAAATGGTGAGTGATCCACTCATCTTTTTCTTTCTGTTGTTATTATTCTGTTTATGTTGGATTCTACTCCGACAGAAAGCGGAATTAAATGAAAAGTGAAATACACTTATTTTACAAGGATGCGTTTGTGAAAGTGATGCAATTAAATTGAGCTGATCTTTTGGGTTTTCAAGATTTTAGATGAATATAGCTGATCCTCTCACCCCAGAGTCTAGGAGTGGGAAAAAAGTCCTCCTGGTTCTCCAGCTCTCAGATACACTCTCAGCCTAAAGCGAATAAGACAGCAGACTGAGCTTTGTCCATCTGTCCAAGGCCCATGGTGAGTTTATCTGGGCACAGATTAGCTGTGCCCTGGGTGCAGAGACCTGAGCTGGCTCAGTGCAGCGCGGCTGATGGGTTCAGGTGCAGTGTCATGTGAAGGCAGCATTAGGATTTGAAGGTCAGGGAAGGTTCAGGAGGTGGATGGTCATGTTTGCACAGAAGTGAGCTTAAGCTCATAAACTCTGTGGGGCCCAGCCTGTTTTCCTGCACAGCTGCCCAAGTGGCCAGTGCCATATGTTTCGGGGTAGGCCTTCCTCTAGGGGACACACTCTGGCTAGCAGCTTTTACTGTTGTTGTTGTTATTATTATTATTATTGTTGTTGTTGTTGTTGTTGCTGTTGTTGCTGTTGTTGCTGTTGTTGCTGTTGTTGCTGTTGTTGCTGTTGTTGCTGTTGTTGCTGTTGTTGCTGTTGTTGCTGTTGTTGCTGTTGTTGTTGTTGTTGTTGTTGCAGTTGTTGTTGTTATACAAAAGGTCCTCATTGCAATACCACATATGCTATAGAGGACACTTGAGCTGAATAAACAAAGCAAACAGTTTTGTTTCAAAAACTAGTTGAGCAGACCCATAAATTCTGCTTAGTTCATGACTTGCCCAAATTCAGAGTTTTTACCTTTCCTCAAAACTGGTAAGTGAACTTAGAGTGCTTAGTACAAAACAAATCTCTTTCAATATAAGTCAAATTGTGTGATTAAATGTAGTAAATTCAGGTTTTAACATGTGTTCATCACAACTTGAAGTAGGCTCATTTTTAAAATAAGTCATATTATAATTTAAAGAAAAAAATTCAATTTGGGTTTTTTTCCCCCCTCTCCTTTTTTTTTTTTTTTTTTCCCCTTGCCACAGGCAGATTATGCTTTTGCAGGAAATCCAAGAGGGCATGCTCTTCTATGTCTGCCCATGTTTTATGTCACTGGCAGCTTTTATTCTTCTGGCTTCTTTGATTTTTGGTTATCATGAAAAGCATAGAGTTCTGTAAGATGGGATCTATATGGAAACTAATTAAAAATAAAAGGAAAATAAAACAAAAATGAAAGGAGTAATGAAAAAAAACAAAGGGCCAGAATATTCTGTGCTTGCTTCCTACGACACCATGTGACCAATAGAATCCATTTATCTTTCAGTAATGATCCTTTACAGAGGGAATGTCTGATTATCTGACTTCTCTGACATATCCTTTCTCTCCCTCTTTCCCTTCACTGGCTGGTGGGATTGGTGATGGTCAGAAATACTGCAAACATCAATTACTCCAGCTTCTCTCAGGAAATGGAAACAAAAGCACACCCATTCAAACATTTTGCACTCTCTTTAAAGTCCTGCAGAAGTAGTGGAAGGCTCGAGGTGGAGTTTCTTAACCTGTCTAAATCAGGACTCTCTTCCTTGACATAAGTCAGGAAAGGAAAAATTCAGCATTTTGCTAATTTGTGTAGGACTTTGATGATAATTTGCTTAGAGACATTTAAGTGTTACAACATGAAATAACAGAAACTAAAATTAATGGATTTGGAATGGGATTGCATTGTGCAGGGCCCCCACATATGGTTACAATTTGGTGTTTCCTCTGTATCTGACAGGATCCTTACAGAAAAAATGCTTCTGAGGAACTGCTACTGCACCCACCATGAAAGCATGGAGAAGAAAACCTCACCCCACAGTGTCTGTTCACCATTCTTTCTCCTCCCATGGAGACTCCTTGTGGGTTTTATTTGTGCTCGAAATTAAACACAAGTCTGTTTGCTCTCATAAGCAGGCTTGTCCTTTGTTCAGGGTTTAAATCTCGAGCAGAGCACAGGAAGGTCTCTCTGTTTGGAAACAGTTGATAGGATCTCCATGAGGTCAGTGAAGTTGCTCACACGCAGTACCATGAGCCACCTGAGAGGCTGTGAGACAGCTGAGGGGCTCAGACTCCTCTGGCAGACGTGGCACAGTACCTACAGGAGGCACATGTCCACCTGGAGAGGCAGCTGGAGGCCAACCACACCACTGCAGGACAGCTCCAGCGGCCAGTGCTTTGGGAGATGCAGCACACGCTTGGTGTCTGCACATGAGCCAGGTGCCTGTGTAGTCAGCTGAAACCCAGTGAGTGCAGTCAGCAGCATCTAAAAGCTACACGTGGAACCAAATGCTGCAGTGCAACCCAGTTGCCTGAACACAGGTATCAATTTTCTCTTGAGGTGTTCTCTCATATTTCAAGTATTCACACAGGCCAGCAAACATGATTTGAAACTACTGGTTATTAATGGTATCTAGGAGGAGCAGTTAGACACTAGGTAAGATACTCAAGCCAACCAGAACCTCTGTTTTGGCAAGCAAATTTCCAGGTCTAAAGAGAGGCTCATGCTCTGTGGAATGAACAGCAGATGATTCAAGTTTAGAACCAGCCCAAATGCAAAAAGCTCCAACTTGGCTCCTCCTGTGTTAAGCTGTGATGGTGCCTCAGCACACAGCGGGAATGAAGAGCCTGTGCGTCACAATGCTCACGAGTTAACCTTTTGCCAAGTTCTCTCTTCACCTTGTAGACAGAAGCTACACCCCCAGGCAGCTTGTGGCAACCACTGACCAACAGGTTGGCCTTGCTGGAATGCCAGGTAAGAGGAGTGTGTCACGTTACTGGCCAGATACAAACCTCACTGAAATGGTGAACTTGTGCCTAAGTATTAATCTGTCTTTCATTTCACTATTTCCGTTGCTCATAATTATTGCTATTGGCACAAACAGTGCGTTATCCCCCTTGCTCAAGCCTGCAATGAGTCTGACTTTTTCATAGCTATGCTTAATTGTTGCCAGGGTTCCCTGTAGGAGCATTAGCCTGCTTAATATTACATGGCTTGAGAAAATTAAATGATCAATATCAGGTGAACAGCACTCAGTTGTTCTTTCTTGGCTTTTGTAATTGCTTGTGTGACGGGAAAATAATTACTATGTTGAGTTTATTGTTATTCTCATCGTCCTCAGTTGGTAATTTTGTTGTTCAACTATGGATATGTCTGATTTAAATTGTCTATAATATTACTGTCTTAGAAATAGAAAGGAAAGGGGAAGGGAAAGGAAGTAGGAAAATTAAAGGCTGATCTAAGATTAATAGAGTGTTTACTCTGGCTCCTGGCAAGATCTGTTTGTAAAGGGAGACTCCCAAAGCAAAAATCATCTAGAGTGAATTTGTTTAAAGTGACACTGTCAACTTCAATATCACACTTCAGGATTTTTGGGTTTTACTCCACGTTGTTATAAGTAACACCCAAACCAATTATATCCCACTAATCTCATTGGAACACCTCAGATTACAATTGTGAGAATAGAAAAAAAGCATTACTCTCTATTTTTTTTACTGCAATTCCTAGCACAATAATTTCATACTCTGAGCTGGAAAGGGCTTGCAAGGATCATCGAGTCTGGCTTCTAGGTGAGTGGTCTGATACGGGGACTGAACCCTTAATCTCGGCATTATTAGCACTATGTTCTAATAGAACAGTTCTAACCAAATGAGTTAATCCCTGATCATCAACTTGTGTGGAAAGCTTACACACAAAAAGGATCATGTGGATTTGGGCCATGCCCAAATCTTCTGTAATTTCTTAATAGGTCTCCTTCCTGTTGTTTATGTAGTTTTGTGATAGAGTTTTGTGATAGAGATAGGAGAGGGAAAAAAACCACCAGTGATTTTTGAAGAAAAAAATTTTTAAAACCAGAAGGGGAAGTAGAAAAACAGAAATCCCCACGAGTCCTCTGCAGGGAGGGGTCAGGGTCCTTGCTTTCAGCCATGCAGAGACAAGCCAGTCCCTGGAGAAAAGATGCCTACTGTCTTCAGAAGCCAGTGGGAGTGGGCTGATAAAGAGATCCCTTTAACCGTGGTGCTTATGAGTCACTGGTGTCAGCGTTAAGACATCCTGGGAGAAAGAAGGAAACAAAACTGGTTATTCACTGCCTTTGTTTAGCTGCCTTCAGAGGTTTCAAGAGACTTGAATACAGAGACACTGTGGCATATGCCAACTGTTGACTCCATCAAATAATAAAGCAATCCCAGTGGGTATTAAGAAGCATGGAATCATTCTAATGAGTCTGGCAAAATCTCATTAGGATGAACAGCAGGTGATGACAAAATATTTGCTCTGTATGCAAATGACTTGTTTCCTTCTCTGTCTGCACGGGGTTGTATGAGTGCTCAGAACAGGAGCTGTCATGCAATTACTTACTGGAGTAAAGTACTGCATACGTAGTGGCTGCATTTCAAATATATCAGTGGAAAAATGGGAAAAATTATAGAAAGGAGAGCCTCCTGAATCACCAAACTCTTGCACAATAGAGGGCTTTGCTGGGCATCCAGACAGTCCAGCTGTCTTTCCAGAAACACTTTCAGAGCAAGGACATATGGACTGCAAGTTGTCAAAACTTCTCCAGGAGCTGTGAGTATAGAATACATGATGGAAGGAGGGCAGAGGGCAGTACTGAATTTTGAGAACAAGGCAAAACACGGCAGTTCCTGTTGACAGAAGTAGGTTACCTGCATAGACCCAAGTCAGATCTGACCTGCTAGTTCAAAAGCAACTCCACTAATAAACCCTGAGCTATCCAGCTGCAGGCTCAGATGTTGCACAGTAAATCACTGCTCTGTCCCCTTCTGCTGTTTTAACATCAGGCTGTGTAGCCCTTGATATCTGTTCTGTTCCTGATGGTGTTTCTGGCATAGTACGCTTCCATTCCCTCCAGTGTATCATTAATAATGCTTCACACATTTGTTTTTAATCACTTTGGTATTTATTTATTGCTGCAGTCCTGTTCCTACTCCTCAGACATGTCAGAGGCAAAATTCTTGTCTGGGGGAAGTGGAAGTCCCCCAAGAGCCTCATTCTTCTGTGCACACTGGTGGAGAGGAGGACAGGGCAGTTGAGTCAAAGGCCATTCCAGATTAAATAACACAGGCTACACAAACACAAGTGTTCCTGCAGATCTTCCCTCCAGCGCCTGGCAGCCAAAAACCTTCACTGTATGCTCTGCCCACATAATTGTGGTTTTCTCTCAAAAAAAGGAGTCAAGAATGCATTTGAGTCCTTCCTTCTAAAAACACTTTTAAGATCCCCAGGGCCATGAAAAACTTCCAGGTCAGAAAGGCAAAGGGCTGTGTGTATGATGACCCTGTGCTCTCACCAAGCTCATTGGTTCTTACCTGGAGACAGTTTGCTACAGACTGCCCATCAGGGAGGGAATTACGTAAGCTGATTATGAGAAAGAGCCGTTTGCTTTCCTGCTGAAGTCCTATAGAGGTGGAGTAAAAACAATACACTAAAGAGCAGAAATTTGCCTCCCCCTCCATCCAGCAGCTTGCAGCCAAAGTCTTACAGGAGTTGGGGAAAGGGGACCGGTCCCCTAAAATTTCCCCTCCACAAGAGGAAAGAAAAAAAAAATTTAAAAAATATAGTTAGCTGAGGCTTTGTATTCCAAGGATATTAAAATGGATTACGTGATTTTAATAATAGTGACTATTTAAAATTGTTAACACTATTAGATGCTAATATTAGAAATTTTTTTAGTCTGTAGATCTTTATCAAATATGTTTTTCATACAAGTGATTTGTCATGATAAAGTCAATGTTATAATTTCTTCTGTCTTAAGTTTGAGAAGTCTGGAAGGGTCACCAGGTAGATTATCAAGAAATGGGAAGAAATGCCTAGTCCTTCTGATTACCAGAGCAGCAGCTTGTGAGCAGAGGGGCACTGTGCCTCACTGTGTCATTGCTGTGGGTCTGGGACCTACAGAGCTACCAGAGCTCCCTCTGAGGCTGGAAGTTTTAGGAGTAAGTTGGATAAACATAATTTGGGGTATGTTTAAACAGCATGGGGTATGTTTGATTCTCTGGGCATGGGGACTGGCAGCACGGTCTCTTGAGATCCCGACCTGTAGCCTAGGATTTGATGACAGTATCCTACACAGTATTCGTCTTAGATTTAATAATTGCTTTAAATCGAGGTCTGCAGTCGAAGTGCTGCCAAAATGACAGCAGGCCAAGAGCTACATTAAGCACAGAAAAGTGGGCTCGGCGGGGTTTGTAGGGCGGTGAGGCTCGTTCTCACAGCTGGGTTATGGATGCCGAGGGAACACGTTCCAACCCAAACCAACAGCAGTGCACAGGGGGGTCACAGTCGGCTGGTTCTGCTTAGCAGCTTTTGCTGACCAGCAAAAGCAATGGAAATCCCAAGCCATCAAAAAGCAGTAGTTCTTAAGCGACCACATTTTCTTTCCTTTTTTATTTTCTTTGCTACTCAATTAGCCAAACAACTGAGTGTTTGTTCAGTGAGACTGACTGCAGTAAGAAAACTGGACAGCAATGGCAGTGATTCATCTCCAACCTGAAATGTTTTCTGATGTAAGAGGTGTATCAGCTGACCAAAGGTCATGCGCAGGATACATATTGCAGATACACATTACATGATACATATTACAGATACATATTGCTCTGAAAAAAACCCTCTGGAGCCCTCCCAAATGCAGAATGCTCCAGGTTTGGCTCCCTCTACCCAAAACATCTCCACCGTGCCCAAGAGGCTTTTGTGTCCTCACACTCATGCTCTAATAGCATACCTCCAGGCTGTGATGCATTCCAGAAAAACATCCCTTAGGTGAGTGAGGCACAGATGTCAGGGTATTTCACATACTTCCCACTGACAAAGACAACAAGCAGAAAGAAGTATTTCTCTCTCAGAATCACAGGAAGGCTACATATTGTTCAGATGAGATCCAAGACCAAGCAGCCTAGACAGGAGAGCACAGGCCCTAAGCAGGAGGGACAGGAGTCAGTTTGTGCTGCTTGGTCTTGGCAGTGGTCCTTGCCTTCTTCTCTTTAGCAGTAGAGATGGAATCTTCTAGAAATTACAAGGACAGCTTACTCATGCAGAGGCATCTAGTGCTATCTGAGATGCCAAAACATGTCCTGTGTTTTCACCTCTTTCTCCCAAAGGGATATGTTGCATTTAAGATCTCTGTGGTATTTGTCAGGCTGACGAGACCTCTTGGACACCCCCAGAGATCTGAAACAGCACTACAAGTCCCTGTTTAAAGAATGAGACCTCCCCTGTGACTCTGTGCTGCAAGGTGTTCTAGTTGCTCAAGCCCTCATTTGAGTTTTGGCAGCCTGGACTGCGCTCTGTGCTTTTGCTGCTGAGTGACTTTGCAGTTAACAGCATCAAACACTATATATTCCCCGCAATCTCAGAGGTGTCTGTAGAGCAGACCCACCCTGAAGAACTGATAAATACATCTAGATAGTCTTCTTATTCCCACAGGCCAGTGGTAGTACTTTAATTAAAAGTAATTAAATTAACACAATGGTCAAAGTAAAAAGAGACTGTAGGTGGGCATCTTTTATCCTGGGTTTGGAGTGGATAGAGAGAACCGATGCATTCATATCATTATCCTCATAAAAATAATTCCTATTAAATGTGGAGGAGGAGAGAGCTACCTTGTGATTTCTTTGCCCTCAGTCTATTCCCTCTAAGAGACCAGAGCGCTTTGCTTTTCTCTCCCTTATCCTCAAGTCCCAGCCACAACCTGCAACTTCCTGACCTGCTATCCTCATCCCCACCTACCTTTCCTAATATGTCTTCAGCATTTATCTCAGAGTTTGCTTGATCCTACCTCTGCTGTATCACTGCCTCCCAAACTCCTGTAACTTAGTTCTTCCATTCACTTCCTACTCTTTCTACCTGCTCCTCTCACCTTGGCTGTCCCCAGACCCTCAAAGTCAGCCTTCATATATTCCGCAGCTCCCTGAGGTCCATCTCTCTATGAGGTCCACCCTCTACCTCTCCTTGAAGGACTTCACTGCTGCTTTTCCCTTGGATAGTGCACATTTCTCCTTCATCTTTCCCCTACCCAGGGATAGAAATCCACCCATCCAGACCTAGAGAAAAATAGAATATGTCTGGGTAGAAAATGCTGACCCTAATCTGGGGATGAGAAGTGCTACATCAAGATACAGTTGTTTGTTTAGATAAGTTTCTGGGAAATCTGAACCATGTTGGAGCATATCCACAGCCATTTCTGTGGACAAACTGTGCTGCTACCACTCACTTGGTGTTTATTGGTAGCAAACTGTAAGTCACAAATTGCTCCAGAGCAGGCAAGAAAAGGTTCTTGAGAACAGCAGCTAAATTGACGAACACAACTTCCTAACTTTTTTTGACTCCCAGTTTTCAACATTGTGCTGAGTTTGCTCTCCAGATGCCTGGCTGACAAATGTCCTTTCACTTTTGCTTAAAGTAGCAGAAGGCACATTATTATTATTTCCTGTTTTTCCCCTTTCTCTTTGTCTTTGCATAATAAATCAAAGTGGTAACCACTGGCTTACCTAGGTATTTTTGTGAACTCTGGAAACAAGATTCATCCTGTCTTTCAGCCTGTGCTGAGACATTTAAACCGTAAGTCTAATTGTCCTTAGATACCCTCACTAATCACTTTGCCTTAGGCTGAAACACCCCATACATGTGTCTCACTTCTCCCATCCCAAACCTACCAGAGGCCAAATGTACAAGGTGCATTTTGTTCACCCTCCAAGGTGCTTCTCCTCAGCAGATCCAGAACTCTCTGTGAGGCTAGCCCACAGTGGCCTTTATGCCTTATACATGTCACTCCTTTTTCACGCCTCTGCTTTGCAGGTGCCTGGGATTTTCAGAAGCAGATGTATCTCTCCCGCTACATTGGTTAGCAGGGACAGATCAGGAGGAAATCAGGAACCTGAAGGCATTGTTATCCTTGTGAAGGTTGTTCTGTACCTCCTAGTGTGTGCACTAGGTTTTACCCTGACCTGTGCATGCCCACACTTCCATTACAACAAACGTCGCTGGGCAGTCACAGGATGATCTTTATTTCCTGAGCAATACAGCTGCAGACAAGTGATTGAAGCCTTCTTCTTCAATTTAACTTAATGAAAACTTGAGCCTTCACCTTGGTGTAGAATTAATATGTTCCTACTTGAGCTAAGAGAATATCTTCTGTATTTTTTTTAATCCACTGATTTCTCCTGTCTCCAGAGAAGACAGAAAATCAAACAGTTTGCTCTGTACTTGCTAACCTTACACTACCACACAATTTTTAGTAACAATTTTTAGAACAATAACTTATGAGGTTGTGTCCTGTAAGGGAGCAGTATGACTGCAAATCTTGCGTAACCGAAACTTACGCAAACTTCAGCGAGACTTTTCTTCCATCAATTATGGAAGAACAAAGCATCCACTCTTTCATATTTTAAAAAAATCATCTCTTCCTGGAATCTCAAGTCTAAGGTGTTTTTACTGTGAAAAAGAGCTTCATGGTAATGATAGCAGAATATCAGATTACTGACTCTGTACAACAATCCTCTGTTTTGCTTCTGTCTACTTCTTAACAACATTTAGTAAAAAGCTGAATGCCTTCCAGAGACACCTTTAATTTACATGCTAAGGATGTTTATGCCTCTCAAGTGGTCAAATTAAACTGTTTCAAATGAACTGTATGGGCTTGACATAGGTTCTAAGACCCTGTTTAAACTGTTGTGTGTTCATGGAACAATTAAAGCTGAATAAACAGTACCAAAAGAATTTCAGAGAGGATTAGTTCAAATGTTTAACTAAATCAATTTCTGCCACGGTTGGTTTCCATGGGCATTCATTTGATCTGGCAGAAATGCTCTTTCCTAAGTGTTTAACCAACATCTGATTGTAGTCACATCTGTTCTGTTGGGGAAGGTAAACAATGATTCTGCCTCTCGTGATCACTTGTGACTGAACAGCTCCGTATCACACCTCTTGGACGGCACGTGTCCAGCAGCCAAAGGACTCAAGAAAACTTTGGATTTTTTACTGATCGTACATTATTTGGCTGGGTCTTAAAAATAGTAGTTCTGTGTGCATTGATTGTTTTTGCAGATCCTGATAGCTGGGGCTCAAACACCTCAACTTCAGACTCTGCAAGGCAGGCATGACTGGAGTCATGGCCTCTCTGGGTGAACACTTTGACATTTCAACAGGTTTTGATGCCAGCACGGATAAGCAAGTCTTCCAACATGGTCTGCTGAACTGACTCATCTCTCCACACAGACCCTATCTTCACTCTCCAAGTCTTCAGAAAAGCCTTGAGGATATGATGTAGGAGTATGGGAGTATTTAAATGAAGAGGAAAAAGGGTGTTTGTGACGGTGTTACCCAGTTCCTTCAGAGTAAATAGCCCTCATCCTATACTCACTGAAATTGTAGACCTGAAATACAAAATTAAGGTGTAGAGAGCTTAGAATATTTTGTTTACCCCTGCTTCAAATAACAACATCTTTGCATAGGTTACTACTGATGTTGTAATTAGCAACCAGTATCCCAAGCTGCCGAGAGAGGTGCTCTCTCCCAGTTGTGGATATGATCTCCAGAGGACCTCAGCTGGAAACATTGTTTTGATTACCTGGTATGAAGGGTGCTCATACATATCTTCAGTCCTGACACTTGCTCATCAATTTTGTCTATGAGATCTCAGTAGTCTAAACCAGTGCCCTTCCAAAGGTGGACAGAAGTTCTAGGTAAAGCCCAATATTTTATTAACATTTAATGGTTTTGGTTGTGCAACAAAATTGATCATTACTTCATGCTTTTGATAAAGGAACAGCTTATGGTCAAATAACTACAGGGCAACTGGCTGGCCTACTACAGTCATGGGATGACTTTGTAACCTCTACAGCACTACTTCAGGTTATTATCTTTATTTATCTGTTTAGTAATGTTTAACAATATTGCCAGTGCATGTCTGGAGGGGGACCTGCTAAGCATAAACAGTAAATATTGATCCTCCTGTCTCTTCTCTGAGCACACCTAGTGTGTGCTATGCCTCGCTGAGGTCTGATACTCCTCTTTGGCGCTGCACTTAAATATCACAAAAAGAAACTACTACAACTGGTGATCTTTGCACTGTACTTAACAACATCGGGAAGTAATCATGGCTAATTGTTATGGCTGTAATTCCAAACCTGACAGCTGGCAGAGAATCAGAGGCCTCAGTCACATTTTCTGAATGTCTCCCTAACACGCTCCACCAGATAGTTTGCGGCAGTGCTCTCCAAAGCCTTGCCCTTTGACTACTTGCATTTCTCCAGTACTTAGGTAGTTGCTGCCAAGGCTGTTCTCCTCTAGAGTAATTATTTGTGCAGTGTAATTTCTTGGAAGCCCAGCTGGCAAATGCTGCTTTCATGCAGGCTGGGCTAGATCTATCTAGAGAAAGGTTGGCAGTGTAAAGTTTTTAGGGGCACCTAGAGGGAATGAATAAACACTGGTTATAAAGAAAAAGCAGGTGCCATCTGCTCCCACTCAGGTAACTCCTGTTGACTTCAATGGGAGAGTGACAATTCTCACAGCCACTCCATTTGCTTTTGTGGAAATACTTTCTTTAATATTAACAATGATTCAAAATGACAACCCCCAGAGGTCTGAGGGAGAACTGAAAACACTGATGGTGGAGTGTGGATACATTCCCATGATAGTCAGCAGAATGGATCAGTTGACATTTAACAGTCTGTATATCCCAGCAGTGGGTGCCCGAGCTAAGATGAGTTAGGTAGCATTTTCTAAATGGCTTTGGCATTATGGGATCAGTTGTTCTCATCACAGAGTCCACTTTGGAGAAAGGCAATTGCTTTCAATAGAAACCTATATGCCAGAGGTGTGTAGAAACAGATGTGCCTCTCTCTGACAGAGGTGCTGCACCTTGGAAATGCAGCACTTCAAGAAAGAGTATTTGTGCTTCCTGGGATGATATTTCCCTTGGAAACCAGCAGGTGATCACATTCTGAAAGGTTCTCACTCCAGCAGAAGCACCTAGGCAACTTCAGAAAGACCTGCATCACCTCTAAAAGGAGCAAACACTGAAAGATGGAAAGCATTTCTGATGAAACAGTGGGTGCAGGAAGGTCTGCATCCTATGCCACCAAAATTGGAAAAGAGCAAAATGCATAACTGATCTTTTAGTGTCTTGGCAAATGAAGAACAACATGGTAAATAAACCCAGTGGCAGCTCCAGGACAGTGGATAAAATCTGTCTAGAGACCAAAGAGTGCCATGAAGGAGCACTGGTTTGTTTTGAAAGGACAGCTGAACCTATGTTGGCACTTGAACTAGAATTGCAATGAAAGATGTGAAATTGCTGCTCACTTTGCTAGCAAAGACATTGAATCCTGCAGATGCTGCCATATATTGCATTCTGTAGTTTTCCTGGTTTCAAAAGTAGCACATTTCATAGTATGACAGGGCTGTGACCAGAGCTGCTTAGAGACCAAGCTGAGAACTGAATTCAGCTGTGAGTTCAACATATCACTGGAGAGTTTCACAAAGAGCCTCTAGCTGTGGTGCTGTCCCAGCTTCTTCGGTGTGTGCACTGCATGAACCTGGTTTGCCTCTAGACTTGCCCAGACGCATTTGGGGCGCAGGCACCTGGTCAGGGTTCGGTGTCTGAGTCATCACTTCCCCGCTCCCTGCCCCTGCTGTGGAGTCTGCATGAGCAGCACCCGGGGCAGCAGTGAGCTAACACGAGGGCAGGAGAGGCTGTAGATAAGGCTTGGGCACTCGATCCTGTGTCGGAGCCTTTCACTCCAAGACCTGCATATCGGGAGCTGGCATATACCTCCCTTCAGGCCGTTTTGCAAATGCTCCAAAGTCAGGGCAGTGTACGTGACTGCAGAAGAGGTTAAACTGGTGTAACCAACCCAGCACAATGAGAACACTTAGAGGAGAATTCAGCAGGATGCATTTTTCTTTCCTTAAGGTGTCATCTAGGAGATCAAACCAAATGATTTAATGACTCTCTCTTACAGACCATGGCTATTAAAAGAAATGTACATCTAGTTCTCCATTTGATCCTATGGCATGCAAAACACCACTTATATTCTAGCTGGGCTGGCATGGGCAAACATGATGGCCTCTGCTGACTGGAGCTGAAATGTAGTCACCCCCCCAAGAGCTGCCCTAGGCTCCTTCTGAGTTAAAGATCAAACACTACCTGTTTTCAGCAAAGCTCTTTCCTCTGGCTTAATATATTGTCTTAAATTTTTACTGGCATTCCTTCATTCCAAACTCAGTCCCAGGCACCAATATTAAAGTATGCTTATGGTACAAAGATTTGTATTTCATCACAGCACAACACATAGGGCTGGGGCAGACTGAATTAGTGATTGTTTTCACAGGCTTTGGAGCATCTGTAATGAATAAGATACTAAAAGAAGACTAAACCAACAATAAACGCTTGAGATTTATGTTTTTTTTCAGGAGCACGGAGAAAGCAAGTGAGAAAGGAGAATGTCTGGATGATTACAGTTCACCCAGCTCTATTCAGGATCCTCACATAGCTGTGAAGAGTAAAGCACAGTGCACTCCTGTGTTGGACCAACTAGGCTGGGCTTTTACAGTGAAATTGAAAAAGACTAGAGGACTTCAAGATAAATAAGACAGCAGGAAAAAGTAATGAAGAAATTAAACTGACCTTCTTTAGAAATGGGTGAGACAGGATAAACAGGGAGAGATCTTGTTTTGCTTTCATCCTGGAAAAAATAACATTTCTTCCTTTCCAGTTCAGCACAGTTGACTGATTTGGAAACAAATCTGTTTTCTCTGGAAAGATTTATTTGCCCAATGACTTTTTTCTTTCTTTCTTTCTTTCTTTCTTTCTTTTTTTTTTTTTTTTTTTTGGCAAAAAGCAATAGGTTGAAAGAACAAGGCTTGTCTTGTTAGTAGGTTTAAAGGGCTCAGTAATTAACTGGTACATTTGGAGGCATGGCATGCAGGATACTTGCTGCAACCTACTTTATTACAGTGTCACAGGGAAGTGCTGTGAAATGGGCAAGAACTTTATAAAAAACACTGTTTATTTCTCAGGCAGTATCAGCTATCAAGATTATTTCATTATGAAGTTACGCCAGAGTGTACTTTGCTGAAGTAAGGACACTTTGCCCTGACCTTTGAGAACATGCTTTCATCTGTGACATGCTTTCTCTCTCTCTCTCTCCCTTCCTTTCCATCTTTCTTTCTGTCTTTTCTAAGTTGGAAACAGAGCGACACTTATTTAGTCTAGGGACAGCATGCACTTTTTCACATCAGTCCTTTGCAGTACATAGTAGGTGCCTTCAAAAAAATAAATTGACATCCTGTGATTTGGGAAGTCTGTCACAAGGGTCATTTGTCCCTGAAATCATCTCCTTTTTCTGCACAGTGTTTAGCAACATTATTCACAGCCAAACCTCTTTAACTTCCTTACATTTTTCTGCCTTTTTTTTTCTTTTTAATTTGGTATGATACTGCAGACAATTGCTGGCTTGAAATAAAATTAACAAAAATGTTGGTGGCTCAAAATAGGACTGTAATTCCATGCTGCAGTGTTATAAGTCCGGGTGACTCGACCTTGTGAAGACCTGAAGATCTGTAACTGTAAATAATGTGGAGAAGTGCTCAGCACTTCTGGAATACAGCTACTGTTAGCCCATTCCCTGAATGTGCAAGCCAAAATAGAGGCATCTGTATTTGGAAATGCAAAGCTAGCGAATCTCTTCAAGTGCCAAACAAACCCTTGTGGGAGGGAAGAGAGTCTCTTCAAGCATATTTCTGGAAATGCAAAAGATAAACATTTATCTTGCAAAATTATGCCTCTTGTATTTCAAGGGCAACTTAAACACTAAAAACCTCCTTTGACTCCTGTGCAAGTTCACATTTTCTACAGGTACCAAGATTAAGAAGTGCAGCATTTGCCAATGTGGCAGTTCACTTTTCAATTCTTGGATATACCTAACAGTGTATCCAACTGCAGGTGTTCACATACATTTCCTAATGTTATACAGAACCCTTCAAACTGAGGTCAAGATTTGGCCCTAAACATCAGTGTATATTTATTACTATATTCCTTTTGTTTCTTTCCCACTATTTCCCTTTAGACTATGACCTGGTTTCATCAAGTAATAACAAAGATCTTGATGTGGGGAAAAATCACAAGTGTCTGGACAGATGGGTGTATATTACACTACTGTTGCATGGATGATAATGAGGTTTGTCAGAGAGCTCTATCCTCCTTCCCATTTAAAAGCCAGGCCATCAATTTTTAGTTTTATCCAGAGCCCAGTGGAACAACCTGGGAGGAAAGTTGTAACTTGCTGAATCATTGTCTCTTCCTGATCTCCTCTGCACTGCAGAAGGACAGAGGATTCTGTAGCAGTTTGGTTTCTCTAACAGCATCTTTTTGGGGTTGCAAGAGTTGTAACACTTTGTGATTGTGGTGCTGTTTCTTCCCCAGCTCCTCATGTGAGATCAGGGTCCCTGGCACAGGAGACACAGCCATAAAGCCCAGTAGACAAGGGGGGAAGAACCGTTTGCAAGTCAGCATGATTTGCTTTCATGGTCTCCTCCACAGGGAGAAACAAACTGAAGAGGGAAGGCTTATATTGAAAAGATCAAAGTGGATAGAGAGGAATGAGTTAATAGGCACGCTTTTTGAAAGAAACAATTCTTCTGACATCTCAAGGGATGGGTGAAGGGCATATTGCCTTGTCAGTTAAACACAGCCGTTAGTTTCAAGCCCATACTAATTAGCCAGCTTAGAAAAACACACTGCTCAGCATTTCTAAATGTGGACTGCAGCCTCTGCCACTTCTCAGCACAGATATATTTGTCCACATCCTCTCAGTGTAACATGCTGGTACAGAGGCGGCTTAGTTAGCAGTTAAAAGAGAACCCAGGATTAGGGCAGGCTTCGTCCGGTATTTTCCTCACTTGCTGCACCCAGGTCAGTCCAGGACAAGCCACTGACCGAATGAGGAGTGGGAAGCCTGCTGTGTACTGGGATCCCGTTTGCACAACGGAGCAAACCGCAGCACTGCCAAAACCCAAGGCACTTCCCTATGACTGCTCTGGTTTACACCTGCATAAGCAGGAGTTGTGGTCCCTAATCTCTGCTGAGCTTAACTGCAGCACAGGGCAAGAGGTAAAATCTCACTTTTTCCCTGCACTGGAAAAGGAACGTGGGAGGAGATGGTAATATTACACCAAGGGCCTGGGGAGCTAACCCAGCGTGCAGAATGGATTGATAAAAGCCATTCTTTACTTAGAATGGCTTTTACATAATTTGACTTTTTCTCTGGTCTTTTGCTTTCCACTGTGCAATTCAGGGCTGCTAAAACATCACTAAATTGAAGGCGCCGTGTAAGCCTCAAGTCACTTGTATTGGTTGGGTGCAGCAGCAATAGGTGACCATGGTGGTCTATAGATATATAATTTTACCTTGATAGAAACACTCAGTTAACAAGTTTACCTATACCCATTTTTTCCCCAGTAAATACATAACTGAAATTACCAGGACAAAACTCCATGAAGATGTGACTCCAGGCTCATCATCTGCTTCCAAGGAGTTCAGAGGCCAGATATTACTTCACCGACAGAGCTTTCCCATCGAAGTGGTGCAGGCTGTAACTCTGCACAGCATGAGGAGAGCAACAGGAATCCCCTCTCCCCTGACTGTACCCCCTTCATGGGCTGGGTGGGCACAAGGCTTGTCTGACTTTCATTTCTCTTCCCATCCTCACCCTGACATGTGCATTTGGACCAGAACTTCTTCAGGATAGGAAATGTGTCTTATTACCTGCTTGTGTGTATGTGCAGCTCTGAGTTAAAGCAGACCTATGAGTGTCACTACCACAGCTGTAAATGTCCACTGTACTTGGGTTCCAAGTCTTCTTAAATAACAGCACTGAACACATCCTGCAAAGGAGACCAAAACATGTCCTTTTTTTATATGATTAGCTAACCCCTGCAGGATCCCTTCTTCTCTCAGCCTTTGTCTCACTGTCTCTTCTACCTGCCCAACAAGTGAATCATGGTGAATCCACCTGCCCTGACTCCAGACTGTCTCAGCTGGGGCACATCTACTCTCTTGCTGCAGAGCCTTCAATGTCAGGATGGCTCAGCAGAAACACCTAGAGCTTTATCCAAATCAGCTTGCATCCAAAAACTGTAATGATGTTTCTCACATCCCTTTTGTTGCCCCATGGACAATCACTGTTTTTTGGTTTTTTTCCTCTTTCCTTTACTGTTTTGTTTTGTTTTGTTTAGGGTTTTGATTGGTTTGGGGGTTTTTGGTTGTTTTGTTTTGAGGCTTGGCTGATTTTTTGGGGGTTGGGGGTTCTTTATTTGTTTGTTTTGTTTGTGGTTTGGTTTGTTTTGTTTTCATTCCAAACACAGGGATTGTTTCATTGACCCAAATGACACAAGATGCTACTTCATGCAAATTGAAGTGGTATTAGAGAAGGGGGCAGGGGATGGTTACAATGAACTCCTTGGATTCAGCTTCTGGGGATTTCCAGTATGCACTGGTCAATCTATTGTCTGCTTAATTTTTACTAGGACAGTTGGCCTGACATACCTCTTATATTCTCCTGACAAGGGTCTCCCTCTCTGTCTGAGAAACCCAATGGCTGCTGCCGTACATTCAGTACCTTTCTGTTGGAGAAGTAGGGTGGGGACAGGTTCTTCACTGACTTGGGACACTCTCTAAGTCACTGAGCTTCCAGGAGTCATGTCCTACTGCTAACAGACTGTAGATAGTGAGATTAGAATCAAGCTCTGTATCCTGAAGGTTATTCACCAGCTTTACGCATCTCCATGGAATATCTGCCTGGAAACCGTCAATGCTCCTGGAACAAGGGTGCATCTGCTCCACTACTTAATCATGGCCCAGACCATTCTCCAGTCCAGAGCTGATGACTCTCTGCATGCCTGACATGCCTGCAGACACCAGGGTGCCAACTCTAGCCTTAGGCTCAGTGAATTTAGGCTTTTTCTTAACCCTGTTCTTTCCTTATCTTGCCACCCAGAACTAGCAACTGTGCCCAAAGCAGCTCACACAGTGCAGCCAGGCTACACAGAGCCATCATTCCTTCCTCTCAGGTGCTATGCTTGGTCATGGGTGCAACTCCTGGGATGGCAAGCCAGGCTCTTTTCCAGTCTGGGGTCCCCTGCTGTGCCTCCTGACACCAACTGCTCCCTGTGGGGATGGGGCATGCTGCTCTCTCTTACTTTCTTTCAGCAATCTGATTAGGCATTGCCATTCCAAATGGCTGTAAAGGGTAAATCTCTAGTGGGTGTAAACCAGAACCATCCAACTTACTGTCTCATGGATGGAATCCATAGCTTTACACCAGAAATTTTCAATCTTATTTTGTGTATAAAAAATTTCCCCTCAAGGCTTTATATCTACTCCACTGCTCTGCTCTGCGTAGAAACCCTTGACATAATCTTTTCAGAGATAAATAAACCTTCCCCTGAAAGCTAAATGATGCCATTATTTTTTTGATATTTATAGATGTCATCCTGCTGTGCTCCCATGCATGGATTCCAGACAGCCTGAACCTTTGTTTTCCATTTCCAAAAGTTCTCTAGGAGAGAAAGATGTTGATGCAGGAGGGCCAGAGCGGCAGGCAGTCTGAGGTCACACTGGGTTACACACAAGCGTGCCTGCTCTGGATGAGCAGCAGACAATGGACACCCCAGCTGTTTCCTTGCCCAGGCAAGTTTTTAGTCTGGGCTCCTGCCTTCCCCTGCAGAAGGATGGGAAAGGAGGATGTCAGAGGGCTCCAAGGGCACAAGAGCAGAGCCTGGGCCTCAGCCACAAGGAAACCTTCACCATGAAAACCATCTGAGCATAGCTACACTCCTAAAAGCCATTCAATAAGAAGAGGTGCTGAGAGGCTTCGTTGGTGAGAACTCAGTACAGTGTGCCAACCTTACTTCATAGATAGAGACTTTAGTAAAAAAAGATAGATGTTAAGTGACATGCCAGAGTCACAGGCAAATGCAGTCCTGAGGTTTCAGGAAAAAGTTGAGGTCCTCCTTTAGCAGTATGAATCATTTGGATGCAAATATATGTGTATTTTCCAAAACTGGAAAGAGGTGAACTCTGAGAATGAAAAAAAGCCTTAATAAACATCATCTTGTGTTTTCTGGAGCAAGGTGCTGCTGCTATTGCTTCTGTGTTGCTGGAGAGATTAGCAGGGTATTTATTGCCTTTTACATTCATTCTCTGGCTTCAGTGTCTGGGTTTGTAATGTCAAACCTGGGTAATTTCATTGCTCCATGTCAACCAGGCCAAAAGGAACGCAGCACAATAACAGGCCTAGCAGTTAAAGTGGCTACATGCACTTAAGTGATTGTCTGGGAAATGGTAAGCTCTGTTCCCGCCAACTAGAGGAATTAGACCAAGACTCTATTTAAGCTGTATAGAAGGTTTGTAAGTTGTCAAGGTTTTTGGGTTTGGGGGTTGGGTTTTCCTCCCTTCCCTAATATTTACGACTTGCTATGAGCTAGACAGCCACAAACTCACCTAAATGTTTTTCATCGTCTTCCCATGAATAGAGAGTATTTGGCAAACAACAGGAGCAAATCCAGAAAGCTGGCTTACAGCTGCTGTAAGGCTAAGCTCCTGTTTACATCCCAGCTCAGTGGGACAGACCTTTCCCATTCCGAGCCAAACCAAGACTTGTGTGCCAGAGCTGTGAGCAGCATGAGGTAGGAAGCAGCACCGACAGAAAGAGGCTCGACTGTGCTGTGCTGTGCTGCCAGTGTGGGACATGGTTGGGCTGTACGATTGCAGCTGCAAGGAATCTCAGGGGAAAAAGGGATGTTTCCCAACCTTCTCAGCAAAACCTCAGGAGCGGATGTATCCCCTTCCTCCCCCACAGAGCTGTTTAACAAGCAAGGGAGCTGGGACTTGTTTAGCTTCTCTTTCTGCCAGCTGTGCTGTCCCTGGGGTGCGAGGGTTTCCAGCAGCCAGGCAGCGGCACTTCTCATGTCCTGGGAGAATGGACAGACAAAACGAGCATGAGGAGATGGGACTGTCCCCTTGTGCTTGGTGTGGGTGAGACTGCACCTCAAATCCTGTGGTCAGTTCTGGGCCCCTCACTACGAGGAAGTCACTGAGGTGCTGGAGCGTGTCTAAAAGGCAGCAAAGCTGGGAAAGGGCCCGGAGCATAAATCATATGAGGAGCAGCTGAGGGTGCTGGGGCTGTTCTGCCTGGAGGAAAGGAGACTCAGGGTGGGTTCTTGTCACTGTCTACTACTGCCTGAAAGGAGGGGGGAGCCAGATGGGGATTGATCTCCTCCCAGGTAACAACTGACATGATAAGAGGAAAAGACCTCAAGTTTCATCAGGGGAAGTTTAGATTGGATAGCAGAAAAAAGTTCTTCACTGAAAGGATGGTCAAGCTGCTCAGGGAAGTGGTAGAATCACCTTCCCTTCAAGTGTTCAAAAGGTGTATGGATGTGGCACTTGGGGATAGGGTTTCGTGTGAGTGGTGGAGTTGAGTTACTGGTGGAACTCAATGATAGTGGAGGTATTTTCTGACCATAATGATTCTACGGTTCTATGACTTTTTGCGTTTTATGGGACTGCCTTGGGGACTTGGTGTTCACAATGAGTCCACTCTTTTCTCCTGCTGCCGCAGTCCCAAAGAGGAATGGTGCTTGCCCATGAGTGGTAAGGGGGTGTCCTGCTACTGGCCATGGCCTTCTGGTGTATTTGAGCAGAGGCATCAGCCATCTCTAAGGTTCTATTTTAGTGCATCATGTTACCAAAGGAAGGAATTGATTCTGCAGATGAAATGCAATGCTACATTATCTTTTGGAAAACATGAAAGACATTCAAAGAAGTAAAATGACTCACTGCTCCCACCTGCAAAACTTAATTGCCGATATATTTGCACATTTTTCTGAAAATTATATGGCCTGTGTTGCATTCATCAGTGTGTGTTTCTGAAGTCCTTAAGAGCACAGCTACCTCATTTCCTGGTAATTAGGTAGTTGGAAGCACCAACTAAGACTAAACAAACATTCTTTACTCTAACAAAGCAAGTTATTGTGTTGTCTTTCAGGACAGAGTTTTTTGTAGCATGCAACGACTCTAATGTCTATTAATTATTTCGAAATAGTTTAAGCATTATCTGCCTTTGGGTAAATTCTTTCTCTATAGTGTAATCTAACCTGTGGGAGGGAAAAGAAAAAAACAACTACAATGATTTGCCATGTCACCTCCTCGAACATAATGGATTCTTGTTTTAATAATTTTCACCCTAACCATCACACACCAAGCTCCAGGACCTGGAAAAGGTTAGCGGGATGGTTTCCTAGACTCCATCCCACATGTTGTTGACTCACAAGTTTTAAAGAGCATGTGTGTGGAGGGCCCTTTTGACTCTCACCTCTCCTCCCATCCACTGCAAGAATGGAGCACGCCTGTTTGCTCTTTGCCTTTACAATAATTTAGCCATTGTAAGTATCTCAAGGCTTTTTGCATGAGGTAAAGGCTTTAGTGAGATTTTATTTTGTGAAGCTACCAAAAGCGTCTCATAAATAGATAGCCAGGAAACACAAACTTATCTACTCATGTAGAACACTCTGCTTTGTTTTACAGAAGAAAATTGTTATTTTGTATGAGTCTGTATGGTCTACGACTCTGCAGTGTCAAGCCCAGACACTGAATTTTATGATCAAGTATCCATCCATTACGGAATTCTGACACATCCGCACTGAAACCGAGTGACAGAAGAATATTTTAAATAAAATAATTTGGGAATATGCTTTTTCTTTATTACTACACTTTTTTTAGGAACCACAGACTTACAGGAGTTGTCATCCCTTTGGCAAGACAGAGTAATGAGAGAATGGAAGAACAAAGAAAACATGAAATTCACAAATTGGCTTCAGAAAGAGAATATAAAGTCTTCTCGTGGTTACATAGGTGAGAAGAAACCAAATTTTATTTCTGCTTAAGCAGCATGTTTGTGTTCCTCAGATTTAGCTCAGGCAGACCAGCCTAGCAAATGTTACATATCTGATTGCAGAGGAGAAATTCCCTGCTTACTCCTGTCGCTGTTTATCAGCACTTTTTTGCAGAGTGCTTCTGAGGCCAACATTTCAAAAACCAGAATAGAGTCTTTCAACCTCCTTAAGCCAAGAGGGCTTTCACCTTTTCATGAGAGTTTTCTCTTGAAACATTGCAGCCACAAGGGTTCCCTTATGTGACCGTAAAGCACCATGCATGTCTGCCAGCACTCAATAAATTCAAATTAATAATAAGTCCTCAAAGAGTAACATACTCCTTCCAAGATACCTCAGCATGTGGGCAGGAGAACGGTCTCCCCACAAATAATGAAGCATGCTCTTGCCTGATGGGATGCTTATAAATAGACGCTGTTTTTTCCCATGAAAGACTGGTTTTACAGCTCGATGTGTGCAACCAGCAGGCAAGTTTGTCCAGAAATAATGCCCCTGTGAAATTTTTACACTGTATAGCAAGACTAGCAGTCACAAAAAAAAACCAAAAAAACTGTTTAATTCATATTTTGCCTCCTCTATCCAGTACCACTTGAGCAAGGAGCAAAGAGGACCTGAGTCAACTGTGACTCATCTGCTGGGTCCTAAGAAGGGATTAATCCCCAGCAGCAATCCATGTACATTGTGTGGGCACACTCCTGCCTGGGAAGGGCAACCACATGGGGAGTTGTCTTGTGGTTGCTCAGGGAATGACACATTCATTCACTGCCTCACCCGACTTGCCTCACTCAGCCAATTCCCTCGCTAGTCCGTCCCTCTTTCCACCTCTCCTGAGGCTGCTTTACACCCCCTTCTCAGAGGGCTTTCTGCTGCCAGTCCTGGCAGGACTGACTGGAGGGTTACAGCAGTGCTGGAACCTTCCCAGGTCCATGAGTTTGGGCTAAGAAGGGCTTGACTCTGCACAGGGCAGAAAAAAATCCCACTTCTACTTATCTGTCTTCAGACCTCCACGCAGGAGATGATGCCTAAGAAGATGTGATGTGAAGGAGTGTGTCCCTGGCATCTCTACAGTCCCTAAGGAGGTTGTGTGAATTGTTTTATATGGATGAGCTTGACTGGACCCATTCAGTGATGTCTACGCCCAAATGTAAAAGGACAAATTAACAGTCCAGCCTAGAGCATATATTCCTCCCCGTTATTCCAGCCAGTCCTGAGATTTTTTTTTCCCCTCAGTGCAACAGCTTCCCCTTCACAGGGTGGTTACTCTGACAGGACAACACAATCAGTTGTACTCCCATGTCATGTTCTGAGGCTCAGGAGGTGGCAGCATGGTTTGGTGCAGTCTGTGCCAGCTGTCACAGCACCGCAGGGACAGCTATGGCATGTGGCAGCCTGACTCCAGTCTGACTCCCTGTCCAGCCAAACACTGACGGCACATGAGGGGCATCATACATCGTTAGACACACATGAGCAGCACAGCTTTGCCTCCAGAGAGGACACCCCTCTGGAACAGTGCCAGAATCCTACGCTTGGGCTGCAGAAGTGGACAGGTTAGACTGGACATTGTAGCAGGATGAAGCTGAGCAACTGGGCACCTACCTAAAGAGTAAAATGCTGCATAATGACCACCTGACAGGGAGCCAAGGCAAGTATAGACCCTGCTAAAGCATGCTTGCTGGGTCAGTGTCCTTGCATGTTTCTCCACTCATGTTTCCAGTTGTGTGCCCTAGCCAAATCCCTTTTCATCACTAGGATGTGACTCAGCAGAGTTGTTTCCATTAAAACAAACTGAGTTAGAAGGGAGTCAGGACATGTTCAAAATGGTCCCCCGGTTTTGGTAATTGGGGATGACCAGAGTGTGAGATGTTTCCTATGTGTCTGTCCCACAGGCTAGACATCTAACAGGAGGTCTTTGAGGAAAATGGGTATGGAAAATATTTCTTTTCTTCATATAATTAATTAAATCCTCTTTGGGAAAGGACAATGACATGGGAAATTGAAGGGACCTGATAAGAGCATTGTGTGGGTCCAGGTTAAGACTATCCAAATCCATATGGCTGTAACAGAAGTCCACAGAGATAAATCTGATACAGTCCACCTGGCTTTGATACTGCTACCACTTAGATACTGCATTGTGGTGTTTGGGGTAGACTGCAGAACACATTAGAGGAGATGCAAATATAATTTGCCTTTGATGCTCAGCTTTGGTCAGGAGGGATATCAGGGCATGGCAGAGCACTTGAATCTACCTAAGAATTTGCATGAGGCTGAGGAAACAGGAAAAACATGTGAAGAGCTGCTCCTTGCAGTTGTTCTTGGGCGGGGAGTTAGAAACAGGTTGTGAGACAATACTCACCTTATCTTCCAACTCTGTCCACAGGGAACCATTCTGCCTTAGCGCTGTAGCTTCTACTGCAACTCCACTAGCTTCTTACCTCCCATGCTAACCTTAAACCTGGTTTTCCCAGGTCAAACCAGTTATTTCTCCAGTCTGCATGCAAACTTGTTCAAATGGCAGCTCTTTGTTCTACAGGAATGGGATGCAACTCATAACTACACAGAGAATACTTAGAAAATTTCTCCAGATGAGAAAATCACCTGTCAGATCTGCATTTTCTAGACCTCTTGGAGCAATAAGTAGAAGCAACAACCATCTCTGAAGGGTTTTTTACCTATTTACCAGCTCTGTACCCTCTCCTGAGCTTCAACTTTTGTTAACCTCAGCAGTTCTCTGTGTGTGCTATGCAGAATTAAGCAACTTTGTGAAAAATCAAACAGGGCCATGACCCCAAAAACAACATTCCCCGGGGCTACAAAACCACATCACCAATTGCTAACCTTCCCCCTCTGCCACTGTTCTGCCCCAAGACAAGCTGAGATTCCTTGCCTGTGGTTCATCACATTGGGATACTTATCTGCTTCTGGAAAACAGGTCATGAACAGTCTGTAGCCCCTGACTCTGCTCTTTAGCTGTGACTGCAGTGTGACATGTTTCTCAAAAATGATCTTAAAATCAGCTGTAAGAGGATGTCTCCAATCTAGATAGTGTACTGCAGATCCCCACAACCTCTTCCTTCAGAAATCTCTCCCTAACAGCTAACTTTTGCTGTAATTTGAGTACATTGCTTCTCTGCCAACCTTCAGTGGCCACAAAGAGCAATTTATTTTCCCATTTTGGCAGGAGTCATTTACCAGGTGACAGTCGAGGGACAGTTCCCATGATTCCTTTTGCTTTTCCCCCATCTTCCAGTCTGTACAGGGGAATGACTTGACGTTCCAAATTTTAGAGAGGCAAATTTGCTACAATGTCTGTGGGATCCAGCAGACCTCCTTGAAATCAGAAGCTGGTAAAATAGGAGCAAGAGGATATCCTCCCTTGGCAGTGCCAGCAGCGCACTGCGGGGCTGAGCAAACCGTGCCCAGGGTGGGTCTGGGCTGTTTTAAGAATAAGGCTGTTTGTCAAACTTCAACTGGAAGAATGCTCTGCCTATAGGGAGTGGCAAGGAAGAAGACACAAAGTCTAGGCATGAATCAAAAATGGACTGAAAGGCAAAGGGAAATTAAACTATCAAGGTGGGAGGGGTGTGAAGCTTTGCTGCCTACAGCCCTGGTAAAGAGGGAAAGCAGGGCATGTCAAGGCATGGAGGCAGCACCCATGTCACCTGCTACTGTATGTCTAGAAAACAGCTACTTATGTCTGAGCTAATCATTTGGATCCCTGTTAAGTCAGTGCAAAGGAATGCATAGTGCATTTGAAATGTCTGCCTACAGATGAGAAGTCCACCTTTAGATGTGCTATTACTCCTGCAGATGCTGAGACACCCAGGATGCCGAAATGCAGATGTCTTAATCTGCTCAGAGACATCTGACCCAGAGAGATTGCTTTTGGGTGAGAAAAATTTGACACCACCCTTAAAATGCTTCTGTCTGTTCCTTCCTTGGAAAAGGAGGACGTTTGTCCTGTACCTTTCTTCATTCCAAGCTCTCCTAGTGTTCCTGTCTTGTGGGACCAGCCTTCTGATGGATGTCTGAAAACATCCATCACAACACTGAAATTTCTGGCCCATGTTCCATGAGCACAGAACCCCATGCATGCAGTGAGAAGCACACGAGCATGCTGCACCCTTGTGTCTCATCCATCCCAGGGTGGCAGGGCCCTGCTTTGAACATCCATAACCATTTCCTCTCAGGAAAACCTTAAGCTGAACTGTGGCCATCTCTACAAGCTGCAAGAGATGAAGGTCTCTGACAGCCAGTATCATTCAGTGATGGTGATAGGAGTGATCTTGATATCTCTTGTGCACTGTGATAACCTAGACTATCAAACTGCTTCTAGGGAGTCACAACAAACTAGAGACCTGTAAAAGTGTAGTCTTGTAGGGGAGAGCAGGAAGGGAGTGGAGAAATGAGCAGGAGGAGGAGGGAAAGGAAAGGATGAGAAGGCTACAGTAACAAGAAGAGCTGGAGGGACTGGCCACCACCTCCAGCTCATGATCTGCCTCTAGAGATGCTTCACAGATTACTTTTGAGACATCTTAGGCTACCTGTCCTATTTTCATCACGTAGCAGAAGGGTTGCCAGTAAGCAGCACATTTTTCAGTGCTTTCTCCAGGCCCATGTTTATGGCTTATCCTCTGGGACTCACACCATCTTCCCCATGAGGCTCAGCTGGCAGTCTGGCAGCTTCTGGGAAATTAAGCTGTAGTTTTCCTTTGCTCCAGTTTATGCTGTTACTTCAAGTTGCTCCTCTTGCCCTGTCCTCATCAACTCTCTCCTGACCTGGTGTTTTCCCTCTACTGACTCCCCAGTTATCATTATCTCAATCTCTGCCAGCACTGGACGCAGTTTAAAAACACATCCTCAGAACCTTGGAGGTGTTTACTCCTTTCTGTTAAAAAGCAGACTAGTGGAGAATGTGATGTATCCCTCACACAGTTCAGAGGCAGGGCATTTCCCACATTATAAAAGAGTGGACCGCAGCCACAAAAAGTTGAAACATCACTTAAAAGCTCTGCTATTTGAGAGGGTGGATTGCTCATTGCTGCTAAAAAGTACAAAAACACAACATTACTCAAAAAGCCAAAAATAAAATCCCTTGGCAATTTGTATATGTTTCAAAATGCTGATGCTTTTTAAAACCCTTTTTAGATACAAGGATCTCTGTGCCAAACTAAGATCCAGCAGTAAAAACAAACAGATAATGAAACAAAGACAGTGGTGATTTAAAAAAAAAAAAAAAAAAAGAGAGAGAGAAAACTTGTTGCAATAATGTACTTTTCCAGGAAAATTAACCATAACAGTAGTGCTGGTGAATCACTGGGTATTTATAAGCTCCTGCTTATAAACATGATTTTGAAATCTTACAGTGTTGTTATTTCCACAGTAGTATTGGCAGTAGCTGTGTAAAGATTTCCTAGCACAGAAAGAAATTTCTCCTAAAACCCCTGACTGGGACTTTTTTGAATGCTTCCTAGAGAATTACATTAAATGGATGTGAGTTGTCTGCCTAAATTATTTACAAATCTTTAAAAATCTTATTCCAGCTCCATCATGTGCAACTACTTGTAAGCTGTGAAGGTGTTCCAGAGAAATACAAAAAATAAATATGTGAGGAGGGCAGAGGCCCATAACTCAGATCTGTATGGTGAAGAAGGAAACCCTCTGCCCTTTCAGTATCAAAACGTGAAGATCAAGTAGAAGTAGTTTAGGTCATACTCAGCTTTTACCCCCAAAATCTTCCTAAATCCCAGTTTTGTTAGATTTTATGGTCTTACACCTCAGAGTGATCTGAGTGATTTATTTTAACCCTGTCAGGGAACTGCCACCACACTTTGATGCCACCCAGGGGGACGCTACACTTGTGGGCATTGGAGCGGAGACTATGACACTCGTTTGGTGGACAGGAATGCAGGTTTGTCACAACTTATGCCATCTGAACATAGCATCTGACTGCAATGCAAATCCAGGCTGGGCTAATCTCAGCTGTAGGGTGTTACCATCCCGGTGTGGTAGCTTTCATGGAGGGACTTGTGGTGCTCTGAGATCCCCCAGCTCAATTTCCCCTACACACCCTGCCACAGCTGGTGATAGGCAACATTCCTGCAGGCAATTACAGTGGAAAAGATGGGATAAATGTGAAGGATTAACTGTTCTCACTCAGACTTTGACGTGTTCCCTCTGGATCACAGCTTTTGGCACATCTGTGCTTCTATGAGCAGTGGTGCAAGTACTCTGTTAATGTGACATCCGTCATGGGCTGTGCCTATGATCACACACACATAAACACAGACACACTCACTAGTTCAGGGTGAATTTTTCTGTAAACAGCAGCACTTTTCCAGTGTGGTCTCCACGGCCACGTTGCCACTGCAGTGGAATTCCTTGCCATTAGGTACTGGGTGAAGCATGATGTTACTGCTCCAGTGTTTCCCAGACCCCAGTCTGTTTACTCACAAAGACTCAAACCACAGCTAATGTTTTCAAATGTTCCTGGGCTGGGGATTTTTCCCTACATAAAGAATTTTTTTTTGCTTCAGTGTTTGCTATATCTCTGACGCTAAAAGTACAAATGGTTCGTATCAGTCTAAGAATAGAGGTGGTAGAAATCTTCAAGTTCTCAGCACTGAATTACTTTAAATTTATTATTTTCAGCTTATAAACTTAATTTTTGTAAAAGCAAAAATATGTTACTCTCAGTTGGACACACACATTAGTTCCTGGACATTTAGAGCCTTATTGTTGATATTCCCTGGCTTAGTGACTTGGTTCAGTTCCATTGTTCCGAACCTGCCAGAGTGATACTAAATCACATGATTCCTACTAATGGAGTCAAGGAAAGAGAGCACTCTTTCCCTCTCAGATCAATAAGAAATCTTAAGATGGAAGTGGTCAAGTCTAGGAAACATCTTCCTGTCTCCTTAAGAAGAGAAGCAGACTGTGGAGGTGGTTTAGGTGTTGAACTGGACAGAATGAGATGGAAAGAGAAGGAAATTCTTCCAATAGCTCTTGATGTTCTTGTAAAATGAGGGTCTTGGGGAACTCTGGAGCTGAGGACTCTACTAGAGAAAATAATGCTTCTTTCCTCAAGAGGAAGAAGTTCAGTCACCTTTTTTGGAATAGCATGCTTGCCCGGAAATTTGGCAGATCAGCTTTCTTCATCAACCAGCATCCAGCTCTGGGGTCCACAGTGTGGAAAAGACATTGATCTGCTTGAAACATGTCCAGAGGAGGGCCACCACAGGGATTTGAGGGATGGACCGTGTCTCCATGGCTGAGAGAAATGGATTTGTTCAATCTGGAAAAGAGAAGGCTTAAGGGTGTCCTAACTGGAGCTTTCTAGTACCTGAAGGCAGCCTACAAGAAAGGTAGAGAGGGACTTTTTACAAGGGCCTGTAGTAACAGGACAGAAGGGAACGGATTCAAACGGAAAGAGGGCAAGTTTAGATTAGGTATTAGGAAAAAATTCTTTACTGTGAGAGGGGCAAGACACCAGCACAAGTAGCCCAGAGAAGCTGTGGATGCCCCATCCCTGGCAGTGTTCAAGGCCAGGCTGGATGGGGCCCTGAGCAGCCTGGTCTAGTGGAAGGCGTCCCTGCCCATGGCAAGGAGGCTGGAACTGAATGATCCTTAAGGTCCCTTCCAACCCAAACCATTCTGTAATTTTATGATTCTATGAAATATTGAGTGGGCAGGCGACAGAAATCAGGTCACTGGCAAATATATCTGGGATTTCAAGGGGACTAGACAAGAACCTGGAGTTGTAGAAGCCCCACCAGGGACATCACCTGTACAAAACCCGTGCTCTGTGCATGGTCAAACACAGAAGAGTCACATCAAGAGTCATACAGGGGCACAAGGCCACATACAACGTCAAACAGGAGCAGAGAGAAGGTAAATGAATGCCCAGCTATGTCACATAAGGTAGACATGCCTGCTAGCAGCAAGGAGTGAGGATGAGGGGTGGCCATCTCACTGCACTGAGTGCAAAGGGACCTATCAGATTAATTAAGATTATAGACTGAGGGCTTGGCAGCTAAAGATGGATAAGTTGAATCCCACCTGTGAATGCCTACATGTATAAGAGAAAAAAGCAAATGGATTATTTAACCTTGTTATAACAATATAATGAGATGCAGTGGTTGAAAGTGGCAGCTGGGCAAATTCAAACTAGAAGTAAGGAATGTTTTATAACAACAGAGATAATTAACCATTGGAAACCTTTATCCAGTCTTGTGGTTTATTTTTCCATCGCTGGCAATTTGCAAATCAAGACTGGATTGGTTTTCAGACAGAAATGTTCTTTGTTTCAAGCAAGAGTGAGTGCAGGAAGTTCTGCTTGTGCCTGACACAGCTTAGGCTACAAGTTACTGAAAAGGTAGATAGAACAGGCCTGGAGGCTCAAGTAGAAATATCTCTTGCGTTGCAGAGGTACTCTTCTCCCGGATACATTGGCATTGCATCTTTGCTGCACTAGGAATCATCCCAATTGTATATCCAAGGATAGGATCCAGACAAAAGTCACTCACAACAGTTTCCCTTGTGGCCTGTGTCAGAAGATTGCTGAAACCTGATACTGGCTTGAACTTCAGTCTCTAATGGCTGCTTAAATTTCCCAAATGCCAGGCTAGGTTCACTTTAGGTGTATAATGACTATCTCCTTATGAACATGCCCTGCAACCATTTTCTTGCATAACAGAGGAAGATAATGGTGTCTGATGTCCCAGACTCAGTGTCTTTTTTGCAGTCCAATGTTACAGGAAGAATCTAGGGGGACCTGCAGATTATTCAGAACAGTTTTGTTTCTTATTTTAGTATTTTTTCACATCTCATCAAGAATATCAAAGGATTCTTAAGAACAAAGTCAGCATAATAGCTCCCCTCTAACAACTGCTGGTTTTCAACCCCACCACTTGCAGGTATTATGTACTGAAAGGCATTCCAAAGAAATAAGTGTCAGAGTGAGACTTGTTTTAGCTGGTGTTTGTTGAGGGGGGAGGAGAATCAAAAACCTTTAGAGCGTAACAGCAAAACAAACCACAGACAAAGGCTTTAATCCTCCTTCTAGTTACTTATTGAAAGGTAGTTGCTCACAGATGGCAGCTAATCATGTGGTTAAATCAGTAACTGCTGTTACTAGTAGGCATTAGTTCATTGAGATATTCTCTGTTAGCAAACATTCCACTCACTGCACAATCTCCATCTCAACACAAGATACAGATTGACACCAGAGTTTACAACACAAAATAAAGTTTATTAGTAGAGTTATTATAGCTGTGATAATCCAAAACCACAGACAAACAATATTTATAGATAGTGATCACATATTTTCTTAAGATCATTTCCATTAGGAAAGACTTTTTTTTTTTTCCTCAAAAGCCTTTCTTTTGGTCTGAAATAGAATGAAGTTTAGTTATTTTAGGGTACTTAGCTTGTGTACTCTAACAGCTAGATTTGGGTCACGCTTTAGTGAACACACATCTACACAGAATAAAAACAAGGCTTGCATTTATGCATTTTTTCCTACTGCCCCAGCTTTGGTAGCAACAGCCAACAAACCTTCATACTGCAGAATGGGGACCAAATTCTGTTGCTGCTTCTATGGCAAAACATTCCTTGAATGATAGTAAAAGCTCAGAGGCTATTTAGCTGGAAGTTACCAACTACCTTTCACTTTACTGAGTAGGGAGCAGCTATACCAAAAGGAGTCTGAAAAAATACCCAGATTTTAAACTAATCTAAACAGCTATACCAATAAGTGAAGTTAATTATTGAAGCCAAGTTACACCAGAGAGCTTAAAGTATAACAGTTGTCCCAGAAAAAGAGCTTTTGCCATGCCTGAATGGACACAGTCTATAAGCAGCAGGACATCCAAGAGTGGTTTTGTGCTATGCTTCACTCTGTCTCCAAGATCTTTGGACTTCTTGATGTTCCTTGTTTATATGGCCCCACATAATAGTACAGTCACCTGAGCATTCCCAGTATCGCAGCTAAGATATAGTTCCTGGAAACAACCAAACGTGTGTGCCACTTGATGCTGCAAGACTCATTGACCTGGATCTGCAGAATGAGAGGACACATCCAATCTGTCCTGCCAGAAACTGCACTGTATCCTGTCAGTGCACACAGGCTGCTGACAATAGTCATTTGTAGCAAATTTAACCAACTTCCTGCTTTTCCTCATTTTTTTTTTTTTATTGCTATATCACTTACAACACATTTAACTGAATCTTGGATCAACTGAAGGCTTGGGGAATTATTCCAGAAAAAATATTACTCTTCTCCTGCTGTGAGCAATTCCCGAGAACAAAGTAATTGGAAAGACTAAAACCTCAGGCACAGAGAGATTAGTCAGGGATTGGTGCCACAGTCGGGACGAGTGTTTAGTCATCCTGACACATCCTCATGCTGAGCCCTTGACCAATAAGTTCCAGCCTTGCTTGTTGTCTTCACTGAGGACAGAAATATATGAGAAACTAAAGTTCTGTGGTAGACATCTGAGTCAAGCACTTACCACAGAGCTGTCACACCCACTACTGTTGGGTCTGCTCAAACTTAGTAACTCTTCAGCGCATTACGTGGACTTGGGAAATGCTGTAACTTCAGTTGAGCTGGCAAAGCAGCATACAGCTATAAAGCAGTGGGCTGTCCTCCTTCCAGCAGCCATGGTGGTCTCTTCATCTGCCCCTTCTCACTGTAGATTTGTGGGTCTCTGCCCACAAAAATTGCCCTGATGGAATATGTGTTTGTCCCTGGCCACGTCTATACAATAATTTTATTTCCCGCCAGAAAGATTTACCGGTAAGGGATTTACTTTCTATTTGAACTAACTGTTCTGGTTTCTCTTTTTCTGCTAAGCTTTGGAAAATTGGCCAGAGTTTTACAGGGCTTTAACACTATTTGCCAAACTACCAACACTTTTTTGCCTGAAAACTTTGAAATGTGAATGGCACAAAGTTACATCCTCTTAGAAGATCGGTATGATTTGGCTTTGTTTGGATTTTCAGCACCACGTAGTTTCATTCTGCCTTTTCCCAGGACACCTGCACTTATGGATACTGTTGCAATCAGTGCAGATGTGGCTTTCAGAAAAGCTGAAGGTTCTGAAGCTGCCCCTGGTACATGACCATCATTCTGTAAAGGCAAGAAATTCAGAAACCCGTTTTGGTAATTTCATTTAAGAAAAGACAGGAAGAAATTGCTCTGAGTGACTCTAACAGGAATATCTCAAGGGAGAAAAACCTGTATTTTGGCTGCTAGACTTCATAGTGTGTGTATGTATGTATGTATGTATGTGTGCAAGTATGTAACAACTCATCTATCTAGAATTATAATATATTATATGTATCCCATAATGTCATACCACCACAGATTTATTTTTTTTTTCAGGCTACCACTGATTAGAGGACAAATGCTCTGCAGAAACTGCAACCTGAAAAAAAAAATGGAGAAGTAATCAGGGTTATTGCTATTTAAATAAAGCATAGAAATATTACCCATTTGTTTCCAAGTAATTTACAAGGACTAGCTGTCCTACATGTCTCAGCAATTGCAATGTTTATGCTCAGAAAAGGAACGAGTTTCTAGGCACACGGAGATTCAAAGAGTCAGCTCCCTTTTAGTTATACTGCCAGTGGAGACAGGTAGTAGGGGATATGAGCAATGGGCAATGTCACTTGCCAAAACAAAAAAAATAAAAATAAATGAACACTGATTTCTGTGTCTTTACCAAGAATCTGACTTCATGCCTTGGAGGCTATATTTCTGTGGCTGCTGAGTCTGCGAGTTTGGCAGAGAAAGGAAAACAAAAAGCAAGTGGAGTGATCCGACTCTGGCGTGCTGTCAGGGAAGCATCATGTGCAGGGGCTGGGAGATCTTCCATACAGACATCAGCATACGAGCAATTTTCAGCTGGGCTCTTCCAGCCTGACAGAGTGGTTACAGCACAAGAGGAGGTGGTGAGAAGGCAGAATACAGAACTCTGAACTGCCAGTCACTGGCATCCCCATCAGCAATCTCATGAAGGGCCACAAAGTTGATGAAGGGACTGGAGCATCTCTCCTACATGGGGAGGCTTAAAGAGCCAGGACTGCTCAGCATGAAGGAGAGAAGGCTAAGGTGGGTTGTATCTATATGCATAAATACCTGATAGTGGAGTAAAGAAGACAGGACCAGTCTGTTCTCAGTGATGCCCAGGGACAAGACAAGAAGCAACGGACACAAATCCAAATACAGGAAACTCTTGTGGATAAACTTTCTCACGATGAAGGTGGTTTAAAACTGACGCAGATTGTACAGAAGGGGTGTGGTCTTTCCAGCTTTGGAGATTTTCAAAATCTGACTTGACACATCCCTGAGAAACCTGCTGTAGTTGATGCAGCTCTGAGCAGGGGTCCTTGTCAACATCACCTATTACCTTGTGATCCCACGAAATGGCTTTGCTCTCCATAAAGATTCCCCCTTTTCATGGGACACAACAGAACGTGGCCATGTCAGAGGTACCTGCCAAGGGGTCTGCCTGCTCCTCCACCTCTTGCAGGCCAGAAGCCCAGGCTGCTCTCCAGACTGTCTGTGCAATTCAGCAGCCGTAACATGCTTCTGCCTATGCTATCTCACCCATAAACTATGCAAACAGGGAAATGAACCAGCCAAACAACTGGCGGAGATGGAGGTTTTCCCCATAGCAGTGTTGGCTAAGGGGAATGGAGAGGAAAACAGGCCCTCCCGCCCCTCTTGCTGTGTTTTTAAACACAAGAGCAGCCAAAGGAGGCATTAAGAAGAGTGGTAGCAGTGCCAGAGTTTCTCTTACAGCATTGCCACTGTTGCCTTTTATCAGCTCCTCTGAAACACAAACAATTTTAAAAGGGCAGAAATAAGAAGGGTCAGCGCCCCCGGTCAGCTAATTAATGTCCTGAATGCAGTGGAAACTCTAGCAAAAAGCAGCGGGTACACGGAAGGAAGGAAGCGCCCTTCCAGAGATGTTCCAAATATCCTTACAGGCATACAAATTTGTGTGCTTTAGATTGGTGAAAAGCAACACTTCAGAAACAACCGCTCATCAATGGGGGTGTGCTGTAAAAAGCGTCTTGCTTAGGTTTCCCAAAATGTTGCTTTGGTGCAATTTTCTGGCTTTCCTGCTTTTCAATTTTCCATTCTGCATCTTGTTTAGATAGGGGAGATTAATGAGAACTGCCTGTAGTCAGCTGAACTGCCTTTCTGGCAGGGACTCAGGAGGAAACTGTGGAGATCAGTACACAGAGCTGAAAATGAGGGTGGCCATGAACTGCCATTTTTTTGTCTGCATGTGTAAA
Organism: Phainopepla nitens; assembly: GCA_013400175.1. NCBI lineage: Eukaryota > Metazoa > Chordata > Aves > Passeriformes > Bombycillidae > Phainopepla > Phainopepla nitens. The sequence continues at coordinate 4,570,389 of VXBQ01006195.1, read as the reverse complement.
GGAAATAAGAAATGCAGCAGTCAGCCCTGTCAGACAGGGGAGATATTTCACAGGAAATAACAGACAGCTTCAGACTCATATTTCTCTTACAGAAAACTCTGCTCAGGTACCTTGGAAAATAGATGCCTCAGACTAATTTGTGTTTCTCTTGGGTACCTTGAGGTATAATTCATGCATAAAAGCATAAAGCAGAGGCTAAATAAGCCTTTGTTTGCATAATTATATATGCTCTTGTTTTGGAGGACAGTGGATGATAGAAAGTTCAAGGTCTCTGAAATAACAGGTGTGGGGTTTCTTTTTGGTGACAAGCAGTTGCCAGCATTAACCAGAGCAGAGGGGTCCCTTTCCATACATTCATTTGGAAGGATGTTAAGATGTAGAGTCCCTGAAGGACTGCAATGCTAGAGTGATATCTTTCACTGCCACAGAAGATGCCTACTCAGTGTCATTTTCTTGTGCCCCTACACTGAGCACAACTCGTGCAAGTGTAGACTCTCCTGCAGCTGCAGACCAAGCTCAAGTACGTTTCACCCGGTGCCCCACCAGAAGAACTTCCATGGAGGGATGACATGGCAGCAAAATCATTGGTGGTGGCTTCTGGGAAGAGTTGCCCATTGTCATAATACTCGGGAAGAGAGCGTTATCACAGTTTGTCTGCTCTGCATGGCTGAAAGCTTCCTGGGACGTTTGCCATGTTTGTAGGCTGAGGAAGAGGAGCTCTGTATCTCCACGGAGTGTGAACCTGCTGTCTCAGGAGCCGAGCTGTGTGAGGCTCAAACGTGACTCCAGAGAAAACTATGTCGCTAAAAAGGAATTCCTATTTTGGGTAATATACATCAGATCAAGGCTCACATGCATGGTGAGCAAGAGGAGTTCAGCATGTGAATCACCATCAGGGACTGTGGCCTTGGGCCAGCTGCAAGTGGCTGAGGTTTGTCCTTGCTGAGGTATCGCATATTTTGGGACAGTCAGGAGCAGGTGCATGTTACTGGGAACACTGGAATGGTCATTTCCCCACCCATGACCTTAATGCCTGCCTGATGACCTGTCATTACACCCTCACAGTGACAGATGTGGTGAAGCACACCAGGAAAACCTCATCATGGTGGCCCACCCCTGCCAGCCCTTGAGCCCTCCCACTCACACTGGGCTGCTCTTACCACCTCAGAAGTCATTGCACAGCCTAAATAGCTCCTGCCATGTGATGAGGACAGTCAGGGCGTCCCAGATACTGCAGGGTGGCACAGGAGACTCAGTGTCTGACAGTCACAGCTGGAAAGGGGCAGCAAGGGAGGACAGCATGTGAGATATTCCTCCCTCTTTCTCCACTGCCTGTCCTCCTCAGGGCTATGCAGATTGATCCTGTTTTGACAACCTTGATTTTACGCATGGCAGGTTTTACACATGCAGAAATGCAGCAGCAAGGAGATACGCAGCTCTCCATCATTTTCTTGCTGATGGCTAATATCAGATGACTTTCAGCCATTCAGTCTCCTGCTCTGTGTTTTCTGGGTATTTACACATACCATGTTCCTTTCTCCGTGGGCTTATCCCATGGATGTGACTGGAGTGGTTTGCAGGTGCAGGCCCCAGAGAATAGTACAATCCAGTCCTGCATGAACTGTTGCTCCAGCAGTTTTACCCTTGCCAGACTGGCTGATATGGTTGTAGGAGTAGCCCACAAACACCTCTCTACCTACTTGTAAACAGTGTTTTCCTTTTGGCTGATTGAACGACCATCATGTATAATTTCTGTATTTTGTTGATTGTCATATCACTTTTTCAAAAAATTGTTATGATGCGCTGATTTTTTTGATCGCTTTGGGAACCCACCAGTTCAGTTATGGCAGCCTTGATTTTCAGCCTGTTTGGTTTAGTCTTTTCATTCACTTCTGTATCTTACCTTAATGGCTTTCGGGAGCAATATCTCAATAAACCATTTCCTTATTACTTAGCTTTATCCCTCCCACCCCCAAATATTTTTTACCCTAATTGACTTAACCCCACTTTCTTCTTTATTCTCCTATCTCTTCTGCTGCATTTTTACAGGAAGAAGACCCATGTTAAAGTGAGAAGATTCAATTTGACTTTGCAAGAATCAGTCCTGAATTATGTCTGTTCGGTACTTTCATTAACAAAATAGATGAGAGACTAAAAGGGACACACAGTGAATTTGGAGATCAAAATAATGGGAAATACTTTGAAGGAAAGAGTTAACATTCAGAATTACCTTCACAAATTGAAGAAATGGTCTGAAAGGAAAAATCCAAATGATATTCAGCAGGTACAAAAGGTACTGTCCTCAGGCTAAAATAATCAACTATATGTTTATACAGTACTGTAAAATGAGTTGGTAGCAGTTTTGGAGAGGAATGTATGAATGCAATGGTAGATGAGAATCAGACTGTGGGTCAGGAACTTTATGTTGTTGCAAAAACAGATGGTATGACACTGAAATCCAAGACAAGTATAGCATGGATGAGAAGAGCCTTCTGAAGCTCACTGGTAAGGCAGCAGCTGGAATACTTCAGCATTATACTTTAAGAAATCTTAGAGAAAAATGCAGACAAATAGGCTAAAATGTCTCCAAATACTGCTGAAAGGAAGATATGATCGATCTCACCTCCTCATCCATCTGGGAAAGAGTGGGAAGGTTAGACACTATCTCTGAGATAAACATGTTAATGAAGAGGGTGAAACTCTACAAGATCTGGGAAAGTCCTGGAGCATCTGCTGCTGGAGACCTTTAAGAACTGGTCAGGCATGCATCTATGAGGCATGGTCCTGGCAGGGAGAGTCCTGCTGTGGGCAGAGGAATAACCTTTTTGATTTCTTAAGGCTCCTTCCAGCTCCAGGTCCGCTTCCTGCCCAGACATGAACCTGCATCCTCTGCTATTATCTCTACCCTGTGTGCCACCCATAGCCTGACCTCAGCCCACACTTGCTCATCCCTCTGCAGAAACATGTTTGCCAGCTCCTAGCAGATCACTGGAAGCCACTTCAGTTTGCTGCCTCTTGTCTTTCTCTTATCCTTTTTTCCTTCTCTTTCCCACTGCACTTTTTTTCTTCCCATTCACTGTAATCCTTCATCCTATCCTGGACCTGACACCCAGCCTTGCCCCTCTCTGCAAATAGATCAGCTGGGGGATGGCAAATGTCACCTTTCATGGTGGTCCTTGTACCAAGGACATGGACTAGAATCTCTACTCCCAGGTCTCTGAATCATTGCTCCAGAGTGTTTGCATATTCACCCCTGCTTTGGTTACATTTGGTTAACATTAATTACCTCTTTTTCCTAGCTCCTGAGGATATTTCTTTGCTTGTTTTTGGAGAGGGCATTGCTTTGGCAGCCTTTGAGCCCGATGACCAGGCGAGATGGTCTTAATGTTTTAACACAATCACTGCTCTACTTGTCTCATCTTTTAGGATTTTTTTCTGTGCCTTTAATTTTTTTTTTAACACATCTCACACGTGCTTCCAATCCAGCCCAAAAGACTTAGATTCTAAGAAGTGTTTTTGAACACACAATGCTGAAAGTCTGAGTTTATAATTAAGCCAAATGAGCAAACATGCCCATAAAAGGAGAGCACTGTGGGCTAAGACTGTGTGTAGACTTGCAAATCTGCCCTGGGATTTTGATTCCAGTAACAAATCCATCTGAGATTTGCTCTCACAGTTTACACTGTCCTCCGAAAACAAGCCTACAGAGAGCATGATGCAGCAGTTACCATAGCAGCCAGCACAGAAGAATCCATTAAGTGATCACAGTCCTAGCTCAAAGTGAATTACCAGACTGCAGGTGAACTTTTGCACCTCACAAAGTGTCTCCTGGGGAAAATATGTTGTCGTGCAGGGTGGAACAAGAGAATGCCGACCGGCTGCACTGACTCGCTGCTGCATTGTTAGCCTTAATTATGTCTGTGCTGATTTTTAAAAAGTACTGCACAGGCTTTTCCTTTTTCCTGTCAGGTGTTTTTTGTAATTTTTTTTTCCCCTGAAGGACAAGACAGACTAGCCCAGTCAATAACTACTAATGAAATGTGCTTCAGGCCTCCCTGCATTCTGCCACAATTAGATTGTCAGCTGTCCCAAGAGAGACAGTATTATCTGTGTGGGTGTGGAAAATGATCTATCGCTGTTAATAATTTCTATTATAGTAGCAGACAGCGTTCCAAACATATCAACACCTCATTATGATGGCTTTTTTCCCACATGGGAAATTGAAGGTCCTCTTGGATGCTCAGACATAAGAAATATATAAATGGAGCTGGGAGATGGAAACAGTAGAGCCTGGTAGGTTCCTAAGAGCACAGGAAAACACACTATCTCCTCATAAACACAGCTTCCTAGATAGCCAGAAGGATGTACTGCCAGTATGTGCTTGGGAGGAGCTGGTCCTGCACACAAGCTCCAGATCCAGTCATAATCTCTCCTTTTTGCATAATCTCTCCTTTTTGTCTCTGTACTCTACAACTCTATCCTGTTATAACAGCAAGTGCTGACAGGTGTGCAAACACCTTTCTCCAAAGCAAAGTGCAGCTGAGGATACTGACATCTTGACCCACAAAAGATGCGTTCATCCATCTTGCAGTGGCAGAAGACCCAAGTTAAATTAGCAGAGTGGTGATTTAACCCACAGTTGATGCTCCTCCTGAAAGTCATTTGAGTCCTTTAGAACCCTCTACACTGGGACCACCATAATAAAAACATGAAGAGCTACTGAAAACTTCCTGTGAAGGGAGGTAATGAGAAAACTATAGTGTCTGGGAAAACCAAAACAAACAAATGAACTAACAGACCCCAGGCTTCCAGAGAACCTGAGTCGAACTTGACCTTCATGAAGTATCATTTGCTTCCTGTTTGCTGGCAAAGTACAATGAGGCCCCACCTTTCAGTGTCTGGGTCTAAAAATACAACAATGAACTTGTGACACAAAGGCCCTGTCTCCTGGGGAGGCAGCATTTAGATCAAGCTGCAAAGCACACATTCTCCTCTCCTTAAGGCAAACCAGTTTTGAGTAGGTGGATGGGGGCTTTTTGTTTTGTTGTTTTTTCTGTGTTTTTTTTTTTTTTTAATATTTCTATTTTTAGATTGCCAGACTTGGGAAGATTTCATTAGGATTAGGCCAGACTTATGCAACTGTTTGTTCGAAGTTGTTAAGTCTGTCATGACTCTAACCATTTTAAAGCACATATCACTATGGTTACCTCTGTGCCTTTCTCTGAGCTGATACATGGCTGAGAGGAGATGCCAGGCCACATGAGTGGGAACACACATGGATGTCTAATCTATGTATCTTTATAGTTCTGTGGGAATGTCGAGTCTCAGCTCCATAGATAAGAAAAGTAGGTGAATGCTCACATTTAATCCATGCTCAGATGCCACCAAGCTGACTACTTGATGGTCTCCACACAGCTCTTGCTTTCATACAAGGAAGACACTGGATGGCAGTGTAGAAAACGCAATGGGGTGGTGGCAAAATACTTTTTGGTAGACAATTTCAATGCCTTAATTTTAATTATTTCCAAAAATTTACTTTTAAACCTAATGGTGCTTCATTCTACGCTTTCATTCCTTCTGGGAAAACCACCACTTGTGTCTAGGGGGAATAGACCAGATGCATTCTCAGTTTCTCAGTAACAGACTAAAACTGATATTTGTATGACTCTGGCCTGCTTGTTTCCTCTTCTCTTTTCAGAGTTCACTGCTTCGTTCTCTCCCTGCTTTTTCTTAAAATATTTCTGCTTCCCTCTTTCCCTGTTTAGTTTTTTTCTGTTATTCCTAAAACAGTTATCTTCTTAGTGGTTATTGGAATAGTTGTATGTGGTTTTGCTAATTCAGTGGAGCCCCTCAAAAAATGGTTATTTCCATATTACCATTTTCCAAGAACCAGAGTCACTTTACAGCCTCATCTCACTCCATGGTTTTCCTGGGAGATGCCTGAGCATGGGCTCTCCTTTTGTATGCACAGGAGTAGCTTTCACCAGTCAGACCTCCTAAAAAGAGAACTTGGGTGACTCCCCAGGCCATTGTACAAGGGACTGTGAGAGACAGAGCATTTCCAGCTGGCAGTCACTAGGACTTCTAAATGAGAGGGAAATTGCTGGAGAGCTGTGGCCAAAGGGTCACACCATGGAAACCTAAGAGCCCTCATCTGTGAAAGGACACAGTAATTTACCCACTCTGGCCTTTTCTCCCCAGAAGATCCATAAAACTCCCAGGGTAGCCACCTGGCTCTCAGTCTTGTCTGCAGCACTTCTCAGCTCTGAAAGATTCCTGAGTACAGCAATTAATAAGCACCAAGAGTAGACCAGCAGAGGGATTGCATGATATGATTAAATAGCAAAAACTTCGCATGGTCCAGATAAAAAGTAAAGATTATGTATGCTGTGACTGGTTAGAAGAGAAGAACTTGAAAGAATTTCACCTTTCAAAGAAGTTGAAAGAATTTAAGGAGCCAAAAACAGCACTGGAGTGGCAGTAGGTGCTTATTTGCAGTATGGCAGTTGTTAGTCATTGCTTACCCCAGCAGGTGCAGTGTTCCCATCAGGTTTGTTCACCTTACTGAGATGAAAGTTTCAGACCTGAAAGAAATTCTGCCAAATCCAGCATTTGCGTGAGAGACAGAAACGTGAATATCAGAGGAAATTATTTTAATCAGCTCTATGTGTCAAAACTAGCTGATTCTCAGAGCCACATTCTCAGAACAGTCTGGAGCCTTTTCTAGCCAGCCTGGGTACTCCAGTAGTCCTGAGATGGTGATGGTCTGACTTGCTTCAGTATGTCCCAGAGCCAGTGTGAAGAGCAGAATATAAGTGCCAACTCGTTTACATCCAACATGTCACAAGATCTTTTTCAAGCACTGATTAAATAAAGATTCTCTCTGTCCCAGAAGGCTCATAGAGATGCAAAAACTTCTGAATAGATTTAGATCCCATAGGAGTTAGAAACTCTGAAAACTCTTTAAAACAAAAAAACCCACACAACCATCGGTAAAAAGCAGTATGTGGTGGGAGTACAAGAGCAACTGGGTTTGCTTGTAAATAAAATACCAATCCGAAAGTTCAGTTCTCTCAGTAGGTGTTGTATATTTGTGTAAGGGTGTCTTGCAGAATGTTTGGACAGCTGCTGCTATTAAAATTTTTGCCAAGTAAATTTTAAAATGTCGCCTTCTAACCGCCATTTTCACAAAAACACAAGGAAGTTTAAAGCACTTCAATACCAAATTGAAACCTTCTTGGAGTTATTTTCCAAATATTTAAAACCTTTGAGTAGTGTGTTCCTTTTTACCCTGTATATGTGCCTCAAAGTAATACAGAGAGTAAATATATTAGTAATATACAGATTACAGTTGCATGTACATATATCCAAGAATGTTTTCTATCTTTGAGATTATATTCAAAAATATTTCACTTATTAGGGTTTTGTTACGGTTTTTTTTTTTATAATTTATGATAAAATTATAAATCTCAAAATTGCAAAGATAGATGAAGAACATTTGCTGCAAATTTTGGCACAGTGTAAGCTTAATTCTATATGCTGAGCAGCACCAGCTGATTTGGGACATATTTATGGCTAAGAAAGATCTCTTCAAGATGTGTACTGCTTGTGCAACACGAAATGTAGACTTAGTTCCATTGGAAACCCAGGGGCCCTTGCACTGGGTGTGGAGGCAGATGATGCAGGAAGACATGCCCCCGGGGCTTTTTCCCATTGTGTCACTCAAGTGATTCCCCTAGGGAACAACATTTATTCTTACGTTTTCCAAATGTGAATGATATTGCCCTTCCTTTTTTCCTTTCAAGTCTTTGCCACCAGTTACAGTTCCAGAATATAGGGCAGGGACCAGGAGTGGGAGGAGGTGAGCCTGAAGCTAGGGACATTTGAAAGTATATTGATTTAACTCTTTGCAGGCTGAAAAAGAGAGGGGATACCATCCTTGATTTGTCTCTAGATTATAATGGACAAGGTTGCCCATTTTCCATCTTTCCATAATGTTGGAAGGATTCTTCTACTGATTCCAACTTGAATATTTATTTGCAAAAAACTTTTTTTTTCCAGGTCCAGCTGTGGTTCAACTGTAGTCCAACAATTTCTTCCCACAGCAGCAGCTCAGAAGAAGCCCACCCCTAAGCACTCTGAGATATTTTAACCCTGCAAAGACTCAGAGGTGGGAAGGTTGCTGTACACCATCCTGTACCAAACATCCAGTACTGAGATGCTGTTCTAAGACAGGAACATTGCAAGATCCTTGCTGATAATGTCAAAGCTGTTTTAGACATCAGCACTACGTTTGCTGAAGTGGTGTGTTCAAGCAGTCTGAGCAAGGGAGCAGGTACCATGCAGTCCATGGATGGGCCCTTTCCAGGTTGTGGCACTCATCTCCCACATACACTCTTGATGGTATTCTCTCTCTCTGTGTTCCCCTGAGAGCTAAAATACAAGCCTCCGGTAGAGAGGATCCATCATGGACAGAAGAAGAGACGCTCTTTCCTCTGTGCTGTAATCCTGGTTTAATGCAGAACTTATCCTTAGGCAGGGGAAGGAATAGGGTGGCAGCAAGGACCCCTGCCAGGAGCAGAGAAGAAAGAGACCAGGTCCACGTGGTCAGGGGGGTTTTATGCCCCCGGGGAGAGGGGGAATCTGGGAAGGGAGACCATCAGCTAATGGGACAAAGGGAGAAGCCAGCCTGGGACAGGCGGGGGGAAGGGCCACCACCACAGTGAGAGAGGGGGGGAGAGTGGGGAAAATCACCCAATACAACCAGGATCTCAGTGCAAGTTAACACAAACCCAGTGCAAAATAATAACTCAGTGCAAAGTACCCAAAACACGGTGTAAACAATTTAGCCCACCACAACACACTCTGATCAAGTTATTTGCACAGTCTCTCCCCAGTTTCATCAGATGTGGAATTGCATTTGTGGTGTGTGCTGACAACTATAAGCTCTCTGTGGAGGGGTTGAGGTGTTTTGTTCAACCTCCTGTGTGAAGAATGCCATGAACTGGAGAATAAAGGGCTGAAACCTGTTTTTGAAATCATATAATCAAGCTGATTTAAATCTGAATCTGAGGAGAAACTTCTTTTGGCAGTAAATATTCTACTTAGTCTATAAATAGTTCTTTAGATTGCCAGATATTCTTCATAAGTTATAACCCTGATTTGGCCTGAGTGAGAACCAAAATATAGTCCTCAGAATGGAAAAGAATAAAATAAAATGTTCCCTCAATGGAACTGACGTGACCTTGGACCAAGATGGTGATTTGTGCTTTATGACCAACCAAACTAGTTTACCATGTGGTCAAAATTGCATTAAACATTTCTGCAGTCCTGATGTGCACAGTAAGATGCTCTTCTTCCAAGGGAAGTAGCTCATCCTTTGGAGATGTTTGTGTTGCTATCACTATGGCAACCAGAAAAGATGAAAGTCAGAATAGGAAGACAAAATCAAAACCGTTGGCTGAAGCATGGATGGACAGTGAGGTTGTAAAACCAGGCATGGGCTTTTAAAGGAAATGACTGTTCTGTATCAAAGAAACCTGGCAGAATTACTTGTGCCACAGTCTAAAAATAGCACTCGCAGCTTCATTAAGTGCTAGAGTTCTTATAAACTCCGTTAGAGCAGATGTCAGGAATGAGGGATTCTCCCTCTGACTGGAGCAGTGTTGCTCCATCCTGCTTCACAGGGGAATGTGTCCTGCAGCCCACACTGCTTCCAAGCAAAACCACTTGTGGTCTCACTTTTGACATGGATTTTATGAAACAGCTATGAGCAGCAGTGGCACTCACTCTGCCTGAGCCATGAAGACTTAAATAAACCCTGAAATCTGGGGCATTAATGTGACACTGGACCCTACTCCAGTAGACTTGGCTGAGACCCATTGTCTAATTCTGTTTGGAGCAACTCCTTGGTCAGCCATGTCAGGGTTTTGGTGTCATTCCCCACAGAAAGAACCTTTGCCCTAAAGCCTAAACTGGGAGAATGAAACCCACAGAATTCCACAAGAACTATTTTCAAAAGAAGGGATAAACCTATATTTTCCATAGAATAGCACAGAATACTGATTATTGAAAAGTAGCTAGAAAACCTACACATTTCCCACAGCTACATTCCATTTAGGCATGGTTTGGCCTTAGATTTGAACTATGAGTTTCTATCTAAAATTAAACTAAGTCTGGCTCAAAACAGTGCCTCCTCACTTTTCCCAAGTTCTACCACAGATGAGCCTGGCAGAAATGGTAATTTGAAGACAGTTCTTGAATCCATTTGAAAACCCCAGGACAGACAAATATTATCTCTTTTACCATCATGTTAGAGGGAATAAGATTTGCTTAAATCAGTCTAAAATATTGCTTCATCTCATAAAGGGAGGGCTGTGTAGAATAGGCTGCTTTACTATGACACAGAAAATTCATCAAGATTCTTCCAAGTCCTCCACTTTACTTATTTGTTATAGGCTAATAAAGACTTCTTTTTCTCTTGGAGTATTTAGGGATTAGATAAACAAAGCTCAACGCCACTGAGTCAGATGAGGACATGCTTGTTAAACATTAACAAGCACCCCGCCTTTTCAAGTGTCGGCTTACCCATACCTTTGCCACACGCTTCAGGGTGGGTTTTTGCAAGGTTTTTGCACGCTACATTAAGCAAGCCTGGCTGTGGGATTAGACTCCTTTGGCTCTCTCATTCTGGTGCTGAATGGAAGGTAAGGCATCTAATTTGTGAGAATAAGAAATGTTCTTTTCTATTTTATGTTTTCCTGAGTGCCTCCACTACAACAGGCAGGAAGAGTCACCCAGACTGCCAGCTATCTTTATTGCCAGTTTATGTTATATGGGCCAGCAACACCTGCTATGTAACCTGCGAGTGCCAGCGTCGTCTGTTGTGCCCGGCAGACAGGACACACAAACCTTGTGTACCTTCAATGTGGGGGGGCCCTGGTTTCAAATGCCAGGTGTTGACCAAGGGCCCCAATACACTCAAAACTCCCAGAGCCTTCCTTCAGCCCTGGCACTGAGGTCAGCCTCATCTGCATGCGTGCACAGAGCCAGTAACTGGTCCCAGACAAAAGGCTTGGTTTGAAATCCACGCAGCGGCGCTTTTTGGATTGCTCCCCATGGGCTATTTCTGTGTGTGTCCTCCCACAGCGTGGAAGCTCTGGTCTCCATGCACAACCCATAAAAACAGAGATGGTAAAAGAGAAACAAATTATGTCAGAGTAGCTGAAGGCTTAATGGGAGTGCAGCAAGGCAAAAGTCACTGTATTTGCATTTATTTTCATTAGTTCTCAGATTTACAGGAGATCCAGAGAAATGTAATTCGATAGTAAACCCGGTTAGTTACAGTATCCAAGCAGAGTGAAAATCCCCTCAAACTGGATGAAACTTGGTGCTGCCAGCATACTCCTGAATCCCCTCCAGTGTATTTCCAAACCACATTCCTCCTTTATTCTGCTGGGTGTCGCCCAAAGGATCAACACTAAATCAACTAACCTGCAATATACTTCTTTGTCTATAATGCATTGATAAATTTCATGAAACTATGGATTTATTCTTATGAAATTTAATTTGAGTCATTTTGGGAAACATTTCCGTACTGAGAGGAACTCCTGGCTTTCATACTTTGCTCTTACTGAACTGCAAATGCTTTGATTTAAAGGAACATAGCCAAGGTAAAGCCTGCCTGCACGAAAGTGATTGGGTCCATTTCCACTTGGCAGGAAAAAACAGGCAGCTGCTGAGCCAAGCAATCTCATCTCTGCCAGCCACTTGAGGATGGGCACAGAGAACATGGGCTAGTGAATGATGCTGGCTTTTCCTCTGAGATTGCCTCTGAGATTGCTGTGTCATGGGAAGGACAAAGCAAGAGCCCGGCTGTCATTTCCAGCAGGCTGAGTCACAGAGAGAGCTGCTGCCAACCTCTCTCCATCCCAAAGAGCACCAGTGATGACCTCTGCATTCCCATCCCTAGATTTCTGTGAATGAGGCTTTTCAAAAACATGTGGGTCTGAGTGAAATTATGGGTGCACAGCATAAACTGAGGAACACCTTCACAACACCAAAACTGATGGGAAACAGCTTTTTTTGCCTTCTTCCTTAAAAAAAAAAAAAAAAGACTGTTCTATATGATTACTGGGTTCCCCACACAATTTCTGACAACCTCTGCTCCCACAGTGTTTTGTAACACACACAATCTCAGGTGCAAATGCATCAAATTTTACTGTTACTAGAACAGAGAGAAGATGGTACAGCAGCAGTTTCCAGTTTATGGCTCTTAAATTAATACTACACAGTCTGCAAAAGGTACTGGACAGCAGATCAGTATGCATAAATGCCAGTCAAAATGTTAAGAGGGGGAAAAAAAGAGGAATTACTGAAAACATCAGAGTTGGATATTGAAAAGGGAATACAAGAGGGGAAGTGGGACTGAGGCTTATATTTAAAAGTCACTAAAAGAAAATAGATTCAAGAAAACCCCTTGATTAGGCTTGGATATCAATCCAGTTCTCTATAAAGGAAGAAAAAGGCACTCTTAAGGGCTTAAAGTAAATATGGACATAGATGGTTACTAAAATAACAGAAGAGGAAATCAGAAGTTTGTAAATGCAAGAACAGAATGAGGAAGACAGAGCAGGTAGAAAAAAATGTATCTTGTTTCACTGACCAATCTGACCTCTTGCTGTGCCTTTTGTAGTGATCCATACTGTCCCTCCACATGGGCACTTATCACCTCTCACTGCTTTCTGAGACCAAAGGTGACATCCCAGGATATGTCTGAAGCCCGAGGTTGCTGCTGTTGTGGCACACCTATGACAAAGACTTCATGGAGCTTGTCACTTGGTCTGGTCCCTGTTCCACAGGCAGAACCCCTGCAGGACAGAGCCATGACCTGGGCAGGACAGGAGACTTGTGTTTCTGTCACTGCACAGAGGCCAAGCCACCTGCACTCAGTGGCTCACAGATGCATGAGCACAGCCAGGAAATTGATGCAATCCAGGAGGAGCTGGTAGAGGAATCTGTTTGAGTGCCTAGCCTCACGCTTTTCTGCATCAAGCCCTGACAAATAAGGCATCAGCAGGAAAGGCATTGGAAAGAAAATAGCAAAAGCAATAGAGTGGTCAGCTACACTGGGTTTTCTAAGAACTGGTTAGATACCAGTTCTTAGAAAAATCTCTCCTAAGAGATTTTTGTGTGAGTTTGCTGGTGTCACAATAGCGTCATGAGCAAGATAGTTACCTCTGGTGTTGTATCCTTGTCTTATCTCATACACACATCTAATTCACATCAAAACCCTAGGGCCATTCTTTCTGGTTTCTCACCACTTTTCCTACACTCCTGGTATCTCTCATGTTGCCTATTTTTTTCAGCATTGTCTACTGGGTTTTTTGCAACTGTCTACATAGATAGGTTTATCTCAAGAAATAGATGAGCTGCCTTCATGAACATCCTAGAAATGGTTTTACATATTTTCAATGATAAATGTCACATGGTCTAGGTACACTTAAGCCAGAAAATATCTTGAGATCCCTTCCAGTGCTCCATAAACCAATTTCTGTGAAATAATGGCATGCATTCACATGCCTGAAAATATGTCCAGCTACCTATGCACTCTTTTTATGTTTCCAAGAAAGGCTTGAATATTTTTATTTTATGCACATTTCCAATATTTTATGATTACTTTCTGAAAATCCAGTTTAGAAAGGAGAAATGTGGTTTCTAGGAAGCAGATATGGAATTGCCAGTGCAACCATAGTTTGCTATCTGGAATTATTTGCTAAGTGAAAGAGTTTTACTGTTATAGGATACATTAAATATTCCCTTAAGAAACCCTTTAATCAAGGAAATGCATTGTCTCGGGGTGGAATTGGTTTATGGGCTAAATTATCATATATGTTAACTAGATTTAAAGTGTCAAAGATCTGAAATACAAAGAGCAGCATTTATAACTAGTAAAACTGGCTTACAGCTTTCTCTGGGTCATAAATTATCCTTCTACCTACCTACCTACCATCTGCACATCTATTGCTTGCACAATGGTTAAATATTATTCGAAAGTATTTCAGCATAAATAAAACTGGTAATGGGTAAAATGGAATTACTTTAAATGGGCTTCTCAGTTTCAAATCTTAACAGGAGCTCAAAAGGATTTGAGAAATATGACTTGATAGAACCTTATTTCTCAGTCTTCTATAGAATGTTGTTTTTTCTCGCAGGCATAGGAGTAATAGGTCATCCTCAAATGAAGGGAACCACTTAGCTAATTTGGGGCCTTTCCACTTCTGACTTAGTATATATATCTTCAGCAGAAGAGATGATTGAAAAACCTTTCAAATGTGCCAAAGGCAATAATTAACATAATACAAATTTGTGTACGTGGGTGATGGCAGAGGAGTCAGCCTTTTCTGCAAATCACTCCTGAAGTTCCTGGGAACCGGGAGTTATGAGCAGGTCAGGATCAAACCGTAAACTGCACAGCAGTTTTCTTTATCTCACAGGAAGTCTGCTTCTAGACCATACGCAAGCAAGCCCTGGGGCTGTTTGTTTGTGTTCCTTTCCTTTCCACGGCATAAGTGGTTTCAGTGCACATGTTCCTGTCTGCTTTGGACGCAGGAGCATTGTGAGTCTGTTTACAAAAGGACTTCTCTAGCACGCATGCTGCAGCAGCCAGCACAACTCTCCGATTTTTGTATTGTAACAAAATCCACATGTAGCTGACTTCAGAGAAGTCCTGTCCGTCTTTCCACCTTGCAGCTCTCCCAGATGTGTAATGGAGGCAGCTCTCACTGTGTGTAAAGAACTGACAAGATCAAGGGGCTGGGCAACATTTCTCTCAGGCCTGCCACTACTGGCTTTCCACAAAGATTTTAGGCAGCTGTACCTCTGCCTGCACTTTCTGTGTGAGATGCTCTGATCTGCATTTTTGGTTAATGCTGGAACACGATTGCAGACAACTGGTGAGGTGATCCTGGGGTCAGTGTCTCAGAGAACTACTCAGGTTGGGAGGAACCTCAAGAGATTGTCAAAGCAGGGTCAGCAGTGATTTCAAACCAGAAATTAAACAACTTGATTCTTCTGACAATCATCATGAGAGCAGACTTGTCTCAGGCTTCCTGCCACGGAAAGGAACGGCTGCACAAATGCCTGTGAGAAAGAGGTGGTGGGAAGGAGATACGGTCCATTTTAGGAAGAGAGATAAGAAAAATTTCAGGCAGTTGGGCCCAAAAGGCTGAAGGGGAGGAAGGAAGGGAACACAGAAATTAATCTTGGGCAATTGAGATAAGGGTCATGGTTTCAGAAAACATAATTTCTTTTTATTTTTCAGAGCTTAAAGACTGGGAACAAATTGTGATATATGGCCTAACTCTTCTCTAATTTTATGTTTAATTATGTTTAATTTCATTCAGTCATTTACACTTAGACCAGCTGAATGAAGAAAAGCTGTGCTGCTGCTTGGGTAATCTTGTACTTCTGCCCAGGATAAGTACAACTGGAAAGAACACCAGGTACAAGAAAGAAGAGGAGCCAGGGGACATTTACTCAAGTCTGCATAATACAAAATCATCTTGAGGAAAATCACACACACAGATAAACACAGATAAGGATTAATTGCAATTTAGCCACCACAAAAAATAAAACAAAACAAAACAAAATCAAAACACCCAAAACAAAAAACCCAACCAACCAACCAACCAAAAAAATCCAACCCTCCCCAAAAAAACTTCAAAAAAACCCAAAACAAAACAAGACAAAAAAAAAAAATCCAATGAACCAAAAAAACCCCAAAAACCCCAAAACAGCACACAACAAGAAAACCCCAAAACCCCAAAAAATACATTCTGTCTTTCCTTGGGATCCTTTCTTCAAGCAGAAATTGCAAGCTGCTTTGTTTGACCTCCAAAGTCACTAGATTTTATTCTACTCAGGCCTGATCTTTCAGGATGCCAGCTGAGTTAATGTTCTCAGTATAATCACAAATTCAAAAAATGTATTATTTTGAAAGGTCTGAAGCGCTTTCAGAAATACAACTTGCCACTTGCACCTGCCCTGATCCAGCTTAGGGATATCATTAAAATAATTGCATCCCCTTTAAGACAATTTTTATGCAAGTGTATGAGCATATAATATCTTCAAAGATCAAGAACATTTTATTAGCTGCTCCCTTTGAGTGATGCACCATTAGATCTGCCTGCCTTAGATTTGGCCCTCAGTGCTGATCTCACATAATGATCTGCAGTTGATAGTGCCCCAGTTTTATGTCCCCATACCTTTCTGAGTTAGATGGTGAAAATGAGGAACTGACGCTTCATCACCTCACTAACCCCTGTTTAGTCCCATTTCAGTGAGAGTTATATGTGACTACCAATCTCGGCCAAGGACCCTCAAGGTCAAATCTTCAAAGTTCACTGGCACAGACAGGACTTGCTGGGATGCTCAAATGTTTCTGCACTGGGAAGGAACTTCCATGGGATTTTAAGTGAGGTACAGGTGTCTTTGAGGATGCCCTCTGTTCCTTGCATCCCTAGAGAATCTGCTATAGGGCAGTCTAGAATGAACAAAGGACTTGAACTATTCCTACTCCCATTAATAAGAAGACCCTTTTCTTCCAGTGGTTCAAACCCCCATATGGTTTGCTGCAGCAGTTCTCCCCTTTGGTTAAATGGGTGATTAGCAGTACATACAAATGAAGGTACATTTTGAAAATGTAGTGACTTTTGTTCCAGTGTAATAAAAAAATCCACAGTTTCTGTTTCAATTTTTATCCCAAAAGTAAGTTGCCGATGATTTCTGGCCATCTTTGTAACCAGTAGACAGAGTTCCATCAGCAAATATCTATCAATTCTGCACAATTAAGTTTTTTTACTTTATAGATACTGAAAAAGAGTTTTGTGAACTACCAGAAAAATAACTCCTGGGAGAATGGAAGTAGGAACCTGGAAACATTCGTACCGCATTTGAGAAGTCTCTAGCTGTGAGTTACTTTTGGGTGGATGGATGGATAGATAAATCAATAGGCACATAAACAACAACAGACAGAGCAGATACACAGTTCACTGGAGTTTACAGTTCTCTGGAAAATTAAGTCTTGCATAACAGCTCTGGGTTTGCACACAGCAGCCCATGGCACTGTTATTTCCTATGTGTTGTGGCAGGTATATCAGTTCTGAGCACAGCAGATCTTCACAGCACATGAGCCACAAAATCAGCGTTTGCCATCCTATCCAGATTTCTCATTTGGAGGGGCAGCTGCTCAGCTGATTGCTGGCAACCATTCCCTGTTTGTCACAGCTAAAATGCTGACAATGACAAAGGCTTTCCAGATGAATTTGGGAGCATTTTCTGTTTTGAGAGGTGCAGAATTTCTGTGCAATGACTTCTCTGAGGAAGAGGCTATTCGAGATAAAATATAACTTCTGAAGCCTCAATAGACCTATATGCTGTTCCTATTGACCCTGTGCTAAAGGGATCATGCATTATCCCCACTGCACAGAGATATTTTGCAATTTAATTTTCTTTTCTTTGGCAATTTCACTGCAAATGGACAGTGTCATAAGGGATGGTAGACCCCGAAGATTTCTCCTGTGCTCCTAGGTGCTTCCTTCTATTGGAGTATCCATCTATAATTCCCAATGTTTGTTCCATTACAAATATCTTTGCTAAATAGATAAAAATTACCCACACTGATTTATGTAAGATAGTCCATCCCTGAAGGAACAAGCAATTCTACAAGGTCATTCAGATTTTACTCAGTCAGAAAGAAAACCTGGCCTTTGTTTAAACTGGCCAGTGGAGTAGCACAGGAGATACTGTGGGATCATATTCCCTCGGAAGTGCAGATGACAGGCTTTTCAGACTGCCAGAGCTTTTGTCCAGCCCGCACACCCACTGGGGACACCAGAGTCTGGCGGGGGTGGGTGGCACGTACCCGTGTTTTATTTCAGCACAGAGTGGGAGCACACACACCTCAGACATGCTCTCGGGTGCCCCAGAATAGAACTGGACTGAATTCCTTACCAACATAATTTCTCCTCCCTCACACTCATTTCTTCCAGGAGTGACATCCCAGACTCAACAGGAATATATTTTTTTCTGGTTTGATTTTCTATTAAACAAAAGATACGCTGTGGTGCTCGTCTGATTCCTATGGCTACAGCTCAGGGGTTAATGTATAAGCAGCATATTCCTGAAGTATTTAAGTTGCTATTTCCTTTCACTTTGCCAAGGTAATGAGGTGTTTGATGAAGGGAATTCAGCTGCAGCACTGCAAACTTACACTCTGTAGGCTAGAGAGAAACAGGCTCTAGCATTTAATATTCTGATAAATCGGGCATTTCTTCACCTTACATCAGACAGTGACACAATGCAGCCTTGTTAATCCATATAGAAAGTGCTCCTTCAGTAATGAAGTCTAGGCCTGTTTTGGCAAAATTAGATTTGCATCACTAATTCAAAACACCAAAAAAAAATCCAGAGGATGTTCTGGAAATAGAGGTTGTCTGCTCATCTATTCAGATAAGTGAAGCATAAAGCCTCGACAATGTGAGGAGGTAATGGAACAAGCTGCTGCCAGCCTGCTGCATTGGTTAGTTAGATTAAAAGAGCATATCTGTTGATGATTGTCTTCTGGTTTTTTGGTGGTGTGGTTTGTGTTTGTTTTTGTTTTTCTTTTTTTTTTTTTTAATAAGAAACATATCAAGAAGTGTATTAAAACAGTTCAAAATCACTGATGGGTTTTGTTATCAGTTGCCTGGTGTCGAATTGCTGATAAATCCAAGACCTTCTTTCTTTTTCAAGAGTTTGAACAATGTAATTAAGGTTTCTTGGAAATAAATCAATACTTGATATCACCTCTGAATAGCATGCTGGCCAGACAATCTGCCTGCCTTATTGAGACATGGCTTAAAGTCACTGGTGTCAGACTTTAAGCTCTCACCTTTTTGCTTGTGTGTTTTCTTTGTAGAGAAGGTTTTCTTGTTGCAGTTAAAGCTTCAAACCTTCTCTTCACGAGGCACAGCTGCTGCATGGCAGAACGCAGGCACTCCAGAGGAGTGTTGTGATTGATTTTGTTAACCCTTGCTGTGGGTCCGCGTGGGAGGTGGGCTGTGACAGCTTGACTGCAGTATTCCAGCCGTCTTCAGGATCAGTTCATTGCACACTTTGCCTCTCTTTTGTCCTTTATTCCCCAGTAGCATGCACAGAAGAAGAGGATGCAGTAGACTTTCAAATAGCATTAGTCAGCTGGGAGTTGAATGGGGCTCCACGGGGTGTCCAGGGAGAACTACCCAGGGCTATTATGGCTCTGCCTTTAGCTGGCCCTAGTAAACACCTCTCCAGGATGGGCAGTCACTTTAATAGAGATTATTTACTTTTTTAAAAGTGATTTCAGAACCTCACTGGGCTTGAGTAAATTCTCTGGAGGCTTGAAACTGTTTAGCCTGAATTTCAAGGGAAACAAAATTGTGCTTCTGAGCAGTCAGGTTACAGGTAAACCCTAGGATTCTTACTCTTGCTTTGAAATGATGCTGAAATCGGAGGATTTACTGAAGTCTGGTGGTTCAGTTTTAAAAACAAGAAAGCCCAGAGGCCTTGATACGGAGCTATCTATACTGTTCGGCCATTTTCTTTTCTGCAGCAAGGGACAAAAAAGGCCCAAACTGTTCACACTTTTTATTTGAAATCTCCTTGGGAGGAGCCCCCAGTAAAGAAGCACCCAGCAGAGAGAAGAGATCATTGTGCCATATGTGCAGACACAACCTAGCCCTGAGCCTCCCCAAGCCTAACTTCTTCCCACTCTACCATTTGGACACTCAGTCTCCAGATGCACCCGGGGATCTTCTCCTTGGAACAACAGGAGAGTCTCTGCCCCTTCATACTGCTTTATGAAATCACATGGACATTTTGCCCACTATCAGCTGATGATGTAGTTGGCAAGAGCTCTTTCTGCAGTGCTATGGAGGTAGAGGAAGATGGTATTTAGGAGGTTTCACTATGCTTGAAGACATAAAAAGAAAGGGTTCATTCAGATACTCACTCTCAGAGTTAAACATCCAGTGTAATGAAATATTCTGGCTGCTCTTTGCCAGACCAAGCTGAGCTGTTTCAGCTGGGACAGATTGGAACTGAAATGTGTCTTCAGGCAGAATGGGGGAAAAATAATTATCCTGATGACATAATTGAGGAAAATCAGGGTCACAAGCCTGGATAGTGATCATTGCCAGAAAGAGGTTACACATAATCTTTCTTGGCCACATCCACAGGAGCGCTGCGGGAAATCAGTTTCTTCCCCTTGATGCACCCAGGGAACTATGCATTTAGGATTAAACATGTGTTTAATCCTGTGCTGTCCTACACATGGTCCTAAGAAAGCACACTTCAAAGAAGCAAATCTGGTGAAATTCAGGTGTGATTTATGGAATCAGAATGCACCAGACACCAACACCCGTTCTTGCCCTTGCATGGTTTACCAATTTTATCACCTAATCCAGTGGCCTAAATGTGGCATGTCATTTAAAACCACAATGGCTGTGGAGAGTAAGAGACCTCCAGAAGAGCAACCTCCACGGAATCTCTGACCAGTGACCACAGCAGGGACTGTGCTCCTTTGGCCACCTCTCATGTGCCACCACAGAGCAGTGCTCGGACAGAGAAATCTACATCTGGGTCTTTCATCATCCTTGTCCTTTCCTGTGGCACATATATAAGTAGAACCTGGTTAGTTTAAAGCCCTTATGGTGAAAAATGCAATGTACTCTTGCTGCTACAGCACCTAACACTGAATTTAACAGCTCAGCAGAGAGGTCTCATCCTCCTGAAAAAAAGTGCATCTCTCCTCTCATGGCAAAGGAGATTTCAAAAGCTGGTGAGCATGAACTGGAATTTTTCTGTTAAATGCAGCATCAAAGACTTTCATTAGGAGCTAAATGGATAAAAACAGTGCATGAAATTGAAGTTGATAATTAGCCAGTCAGTCCCAGTGAGGAGCTCATAACTGCTTTAACCTTCGAGCTTTGTGCAAGGGTCGAGGGGAGAAGCTCATCTCTAGCTGTGCAGAACAACGGAGCTCACATGGTATTTACCTGAGGATATGGAAGTGCAGTGAGCTAAGCCCTGGAAAAAGAAATAAAATTGCAGATCAAAGGTAATATATAGAAGAGATTGGTCCTAAGCTGCCTGCCAGAAAATTAATGTGAAGAGCTAATTCCCTCAGAGATGCTCAGAGTCTTGTCAGCAGTGCCCCAGCATGCCACCCAGGATCTGTAAGGGTTGTTCCGGAGAGGTTTTCAGAGTCTTTGTGGGTAGAAAAGACAGCAGTGATCTGTCTTTCAAAATCTTAATTTGGCTTCCCTGGAAGCACAGATATTTCTCAGGCCACTACTGTTATTTGGTATTTCTCTAAAGACAAGTATGTCACTGCTGTGTTGTGGCCTTGGCCTACAGCCCCTGAAGCCAGTGGGAAGCCTTCCAGAGGACTTTTGCTCTGTCCTCTGCTGAGGGATGGGAATCCTGAATAGGAAAAGGTCTTTGTTTTACGATTCAAAGATTCATAGAATTTAGGATTAAGAACCATTAGATTATGTAGTTGTGCTACCTGTGCACCATATATACCAGTTCACCCATATATGCTGGCAATGGTGTCAGGAATCTGCACTTCTCTCAAATATCTCTTCCCATCTCAGGTTGCAACTAGATAGAAACATCTTTTACTGATTCCACATAATTGCTTACTCTAGTACAGTCACTTCCTAGCCTTTTCTTTCCTAAAATGTCCACCTCACATTTGCAGGCATTTTTCCCAGCCTATGAGTAATTTTTTTATTGCCTTTATTGTCTCCTCCCTTATGAAACCAATGCTGAAGTTGTGACTACCAGCACCAGATATGCTTTCACAGGAGTGACCCACATTCCTTACTTATCACCTGTTGTTTATTATACAAGCAAGAATTACTTTTTTAGCTCTCCTTACCCTGCACTTGCAATGAGAGTTCATCACTGCTTCCAGAAGGTTGTCCTCTGTTTCTCAGGTAGAGCCTGTGTTTTAGTAGGTAAATTTTGCTGAGTTTTGCTCTTGATTTCTATTCTAATGCTTTTTGTTTTAAGAAGCCTGATGCACCGGAAGAGCCTGGAGATAAATCTGTGATTTAGCATTTGCACCAAAACTTGTGCCAGCCATTAATTTTTATCTGCAGTGATTTCATAGCTATTTCTGGTCTGATCTCAAGAATCTCAATTTAAGGTTTAAAACCTGAAAACATCCTTTGTTTTTCTCTTCTGTGAAGTCACTCAGGAACAGCTAGCACAAATTCACACACTAACCTTGAGAAGCAAAGGTTTGAGGAGGGTTTTATGACCACGTATAATCAGGTCAAACAGTCTGCAAAGCCAGCCAAAGCAGATGTTTTTTCCTGCAGTGCTGTATCAGGATATGGTGGGTGTGCAAGACAACAGTAGAAGGGCAAAAGCCTGAGTGGGAGCCAGCCCAGCTCACTGCCATTACTGTGCCTCAGATGCACTATAATCTGCATTCCCCCTCAAATGCCGTGTGTAGGAGAGGCAGGGATGCTTTAAAAAAAACTTTAATTGCAGATACAGATATGATGTGTCAGTCCAGAGTTATGATTTACCATTTCCCAGACAAGTCATGGTTGGTATCTGGGACATAAAATCATGTAGAATGCAAAGGTGGGACAAAGGTGGCAGGCTTTTGGCAGGCTTTTTGCAAGCTTTTGCCAGACAGTGCTGGCAGGACTTCCTGGGATATATGAAGGAGAGACTCTGAGTCACAAGAAGAAAACTGGAGTGAGAGAAACCACCATGTGCTGAATAAACAAACCTAACATGCTGTAAAGTATCCTGGTCACCTGCTCTAACTAAGCTAAAAAAAAAACCCTAAGAAATCCCTAACCAAATAAAACCTAGTTGTACATAATTGAGATATTGCACCTAAAATTTCATTAATGTCTTCTAAAAGTGCATACTTGCTTTCCTGTTATTGTTGGATATACTGATATGTTTAAGATTATATTTGTCTTTCTCATGGCTTGTTCGCTGCTGTTGCCTTCTAGTCAGCCTTTTAGTAATTTTCTTCAGAAAAGCTCTCTGCTGACAGCAAAATCTTTTGTTAATTGAACTTTGAATCACATTCTTTTTTATTCAGATGCTCCAATTTGTCTCTGCATTAGCAGAAATTCTTAAATCACTAGCCACATCAGAGACAGTGCCTCCCTTATAATGCCTTGACTTTCAATGCCAGCTCCATTTATGACCCAAGTTTAGCTGGTTCTCTATAACATTTATTCTGTTCATCCCCTTCTCCAGTTCACCTAACAATTGCCTATGTACCCCGCTTTGAAATGCTTCACTTAAGTATAGACAGGCATGATTCACTTAATTTTCTTTGTCTCAGAAAATTAATTGTCCTACCAAGAAAAGGTCACTTAAGTCTAGTGTGCTGCATTTCTTCATTTGCTTGTTATCCACAATCTTTTATTTAATCCTAAGCACTTGTTGTTGGTTGAGATCAGACAGACAACCTTGTGTTTTTCCATGTCACATTTTTCACATTTCTAAAACATAGATATTACCTTTGCTAGTCTCTATTTCTGTAATATCACCCCTAAACTGTGAATTTTATTTAAAAACTTTGCTACAAAACCTGGTGTTGTTTGCTGGTTCTTTCAAAGTCCAGTGATAGAGGTTATCTGTTCATGAATTCATAAACACCTGAGCTCCATGTAGTTAACCTCATTTGCATTAACCACTGCCTTTCACCCCAAGCTCTTGAATATAGAGGCAACACATTTACTTTGGTTTTGGAAACAAAGTTACAATATCTTTAATGTTCACCCCATAATACTCAACTTCCTTACTTTTCCATTTTTTGTACAACCAGTGAAGGTATCATCCTTTCTCAAAACCTTTGAAGTCTAAAGTTCACCCAGGTTTTGCAAAATCTTGCTTTTACTTCAATAATTTTTAAGAGAAGTTCCTTGCTTTCATTTTCCTGTTTTTCTCTCCCTGTTTCCTGTTTGTTTCTAGGATTCTTCATCTCGGATTATTCTTCTAGTTATGATAGCAGTCCTTCTCGGATGGTTTTTCTCTCTTCTTTCTTGGAACAAAAGTTTAAGGTATTTTCTACAGTTGATTGAAACTCGCACCAACACATTCAAATTGTGAGATTAGCTGTCTTTGATAATTAGCTCCTTCAGTCCGTCAAGGCTTCTTCCTTTTAAATAAATAATTTAGAAAATCTTACTTAGGAGCTTTTCTTTGCTTATACTCCTTTTAACTGAAAGGTAACTGACTCATAATCCACCCCTCCACAAATATTTGCCAGGGGCACCTGTTTTATAACCCATACAACCCCTCCATTCCTGTTATTTTCACTGTCTCCTCCTCTCCTCATTCACTCCCCCATAGAAATATCACCTCACTGGAAGCATGTGTTTCCAAGAGCAGAAATTCCTTACCCAGTCAATGGGAGCTCTGAACTGCCCCCTCAGAGCCCTGCAGCCTGAGTTAAGCACATACACCGACGTTCAGCCGAGGGATAAGGTGGTTGGATGCGTACATGGGAACTGCGTGTCTGAGCTCCTGCCTCTGCCAACAGCTCCTGTGGCTCACTGGCACTGGGCTCCACTGTCAGCAGATTCTGAAGAGCTGTTTAGAAGACAGGTGCAGGTGACTTGAACAGCTCTGTGCTCCTTGCTCTGACCCTGCTAGCAAAGTGTAGGCCTCCAGACGCCCCTGAGGACCACACCTATGTTTGAGATGCTTTTCCAGAAAGGTGTGGTCCTCTTGTGTCATACCTACAAGCTTAGCGAAGATGTCTTAGGTGACCTCTGGTGTCATAAATAGCAACAGACAGCTACACTTAAGCAATTGAATCAAGCTCTAACTTTCCAATAAATATTTAGGGAGCTTTGTCACCTTTTGCACATGAAGACATACACATTCATACACCTACATTTTTATGTCAGGAGTCTGGAGAAGACTGAAACAGGTTCAGGATGTTCCTAAAAGTGTTTTCTGCATAAGAAAGCTTCTTTTTCTCACCTTTGAATACTGTTCCTGATAAGAAGAAATTTAAACTAAGAGGTGAGAGGGCAAGACTGAAAGTGTCTCTTCTACAAATCAATTTGTGCAGACTAAAAGAGGAAAGCAAATCAAAGGAAGATACAGCAATGGCAAGGAAAGCAAGGCAAAGAAAGATACAGCAATAGAGAAAGCAATGTCAGTGGTAGGACGAATTCCCCGATGAGATTAAAAGTATTTATGAGAAAGTGGGTAAAGTACTTAGTGATATGAGTCTCCTGAGTCATGGTACAGACCTGAGTGCAATGATGAGATGACTTTTTGTAAGAAGGATCTAGAGGATTTTACCTAGTTCAGTGTGAAGTCTTGAAAGGAGATATAACTGATGTTCATGTATTCTAAACCAGTGAGGAGGAAGGGCCAAACACAAAAGAGAGAGAGAGAGGGAGAGAGAGAGAGAGGGAGAGGGAGAGGATGGAACTCCTACAGTGACTCCTGGCATAACTAAGGCAATAAAATGCAGACTGGAAATTAAAGATATGTCCTTGTTTATTACAGCTGTGAAGCTGAAAATGGTGGGTTCCAGAAAACCCTACTGACTTTACAAAACAGAACGTGACCAGCTCAGGGAAGGTAATGCAGGATGTGATGCCAGAAGACTTTCCCATGGCAACAATTAGGGTGCATTTATAAGCCCCCATGCCAGTCCCCACTCTAGGCAGCATGGAGGTGAAACAAAGCTTTTTGTCTTGCCTGCTTTGCACAGAGATGCAGCCCAGAGTCTGACCAGGCTGGCAAGCAGTAGTGCTGCTGGCACCTTCCCTTTCATTGACAGAGGAAAAAAGTCATGAACAGCATCACTGACGACTCATCAGGCCACAGACTAATGTTTATTTGCCTTTTCCATTTACAGTACTCAATAAGGAATGTTAATGGAAGGTTGTTTAAGCTTAACAGGCAAAATTCAACTCTTATTCATGGGGTTTTGGAACATTTTTGTTTGAAACTTCCTTCTTGTTCCTCTCATCCCCTCCACCTCCCTGCTTCTTTCCTATTAAACTGAAGTCAATTTCCCTTATAAAGTCCAAGGCTTTTAAACCTGGCCTAACGTTCATGATTGCTATCTTTCACTGAATAAACATAATACCTTATACCTTCTGTCAGAGGCATAGACTTCTTTTATTTGCAGGGGAGAGTGTAAGCAACATTTTAAACACTGCTTTGTGCACAACGGCCGATTAAGGCTGGAAACTGTGAGAACTGGGCTGTTCAATCCTCATCCTTTATCAGGAACTGAGGACATAATGAAACCTGACATATCTGGCTTCTTTCCTTGATCAGCTCCTGATTTCAGGGCTGCACAAAGAGGAGCCAAACAAAGGCAAAATGGGACTTGTCCATAAACCCACGGACTGATCCTGCAAAACCTCAGGTAGCTCCTAGGTGCTTTATTTAGAACCATGTCCTAAGTGCCACTGCCAATAACCAAAAGATCACCCATTCAGATAGGTAGCCAGGAGCCCTGGGCAATGCAGAAAACTTGTCCCATGAGTAGGTAGGGGAATGTGACTCTGACAGATAGAATATCCACAAAGCGCTGCTGAGAAGCACAGACATTCCTCATTAGGTATTGCCCTGACATCAAATGCTCCCCTAGAGATGAACCCCCTTTTCATAAGTCATTTGGAAATGTCCTAAAGGGAGGGGATGCTACCCTGAGTTGCTGTTTGGGGTGATTTAGCCAGAACAAAATAGTCCCTTTGAACCTGTAAGCCCTATGTTTGCTCTGACACTGATACACATTCCTGAAGCCCATTGAAGAAAACAGAGAAACACAAGGGAACCAGAGCTCCTCATTGAAATGTCTCCTTTGTCCTGTTAAATCTAAATAAAACAGGGCAGAAAAAACGCACACTAACTGAGATGCAGGAGTTTAATGTGCCCTTCTAGACACACATGTTTCCAATATATTTTATAACAGCCACAACAAAATGCAATTACTCAGTGTGGGCAGGCGGACCTCCGGATGGCTCAATAAAAGTCCAGACAGGCTGTGCAGAGCAAGGCTGGGGCAAGGCCCTCTGTCTCCCTTTCCATTTGCATGGCTGCTCCTGGCCCTTGTGTGCTGTGGTTGATCCGGGGCTGGTGCAGGGAGGGGGTAAGAAGATGGAGAGACCTGGAGGTGATGGAGAACAGACCATGTAGTTCCTTGCTTTCCCACCTGACACCTTCACCAGGTCACAGCTGCTGCTCTGCAGAGGCATGGCAAAGAGTAAAGAGCATTTGAGTTCTAGGGGTGAGGCGTGAGGGCTCAACACCATTATTGGGTCAGCCCAATGAACAGAGTCCTCTCTCTTTCCTACATTAGGGAATGACCATTCACAGCAGAAACAAAGACTGCACTTAAGTCTCTTGGGCATCAAGCAATTGTTCTGACAATCTCACCTTCATTTTCAAGTACACTGAGGTTGTGAGTCTAAACAGGTCCTGACCACTGCAGTAAAATAATCTATTTGTCCAGAGGACGGGGAATGATAATGGGTTTGGAAAGGAATCTCAAGACAATCTGTGAATTTCCCTGTCTGTGGCTGAAGAAAGTAAAGGATTTCCATTTCTCTCTTCTGCACATAATACTTACTTCTAATCAAAGTGCAGATTGACTCAAATTAAGGGAGCATAGCAAGCAGCAGATTTGATGATATCTGCACATTATTTTACATTGCACATGCAATGTCAGACTCTGATATAGTACAGAATCCTGTTTCCTAGAAAAATCAGATGCAATCCCAGGTCATGCAGATTTTCCAAGTGTTCACAAGTACAAAGAAATAATGCCGTGCAGTCCTGAATCACATTCTATATATAGCTGTCATAAAAGGCAAACCCCTCAATGGTCTGAAGATTAAAAGGAGAGGCACCCCAGGATAAAAATATAAAAATTCTATCCAGACAATGTCCAATAAACTGATTTCCAAGGCCTGCTTGTTGAAATTAGGCTTGTGGGACAGAACTTGCCTAGGACATTGCTTATCTTCTTGGCTGTACTTGGGCACTGCCTTTTATTTCAATATTTAGGTCCTGCTTTTATAAATATGGCTCCTGAGAAAATTTTTAGTCAGTAAAATCTCTCATATTTTCTGCTAACTAGGCAGATGTAATTGTAGTCAGATGTTCACCTCTTAACAACAGCTATGGTTTTGAGTGATACTTGGTGTTACACAGCCTCTGTGCACCTCTGCCTTTTTAAAAATTCATTTGGGTGCATCATTCAGCATCTCAATTCCAGTCAGTTCTCGAGTAATAATAATAATTCATTTCATTGATCTTTGCTGCATTTCTACTCAGGGTGAATAATAAGACAGCACTGTGTTGTGGACTCAAACTGAGACTCCAGCTCTAACAATGACTGAAAGCCCCCACGGGGGTGTGGAGAAGTCAGAGACAACAGCACATCAATTATGAAGCCCTGCACTTTATCTACTGCTGGCAAAAGAAAAGGTTAATTATCTAAAAATAAAGCAACTGTATACTGGTGTAGGAGGGTGAACTGGAGGAGGGCTCCGCAACAAGCAAGATAAGGTTGTGATCTACAACGTTAGAAAACTGAGGCTGAATAAGGAACTGTCCAGTATAACCTGCCGCCCCCAGGCAAATCAAATTGTATGGCTGAAAACCCTCGACTACAATAAATGGACGACATCATGTCTTTTAATAAGCCTTTTCTGGTTCTGACAGTGAAACCAACAGGTGCCCAGGAGCCAGAGATGCTCTCATACCCACTTAGATACTCCAAGGCTGCACATGTTACAATGACTATTGCACCACAGCAAGCCAGAGATCTGAGGAGTGAGTTCACAGCTGAATTTCCTTAGTGTTTCTGCTGGGACAGACTCACTAATGTTATTTTTTAATAAGTCCTTGCTTCCATCGAAACAAAATTTTGAGGCTCCATTAATACTGTGGGTTTTATAGCAGCTGAAATAGCTGAAGATATTACAGGTGTTTGCTGCATTTTATGCAACTCCCTTCATGGAAGGAAGGGGAAAATACCATCCCTTCATAAATAAAAGACTTGAAGCACTAGGATGCTAAAATTACTCAGTTAATTGCGCATCAATCTATGGGGTTAGCAAATTTCTCATCTCTTATCTCTGAGTTGGTCCCTTAATCACATAACAATTCATTTAGGTTGAAGAAGCTGATTTATAAAATTAAAAAAAATCTAAAATAACATGTAAAAAAATGATGAATTTGGATTAGGTTTTCAGGTCACTGTACTAAATACTGCCACTGACAGTATTAGATTTAGTTTCTTCAGTTTAACTGAACTGAACATGAATCCCATTATATTCTTCATATTTTTGGTCAGAGCAAATACACAGGGGCATAGGTGGGTGCTCAAGAATTCCCTCAGAGTCACAAGAAGAGGTCTGCTGGATGGGATGGCTCCCACTCACATCATTCCTCTGGCAGCCTCATTAGCACAAGAGGCTACTCATCCTACGGACATGAGGAGAAGAAAACAGTGGGTAATACAATCCTATAGATACAGTCTTGCTCCACTGAACATGGGATGGAAGTACTCTCTCCTTCATACATTTGTTTTAATTTTTAAAGAACTGTAAGTTGTCTTTCTGAACAAAGACTTTTCCCAGTCACTCATCTGGGAATACAACAAAAAATCACACTCAGTCATCTGGGACCAAATGTACTATAGCTAGTGTGGTGGGCTGACCTTGCCTGGATGCCAAATGCACACCCAGCTGCTCTCTTACTCCACCTCCTCAGCAGGACACAGGGAGAAAATAAGATGAAAAAAATAATGGGTCAAGATAAAGGCAGTAAAATGAAAAAAAAAAAAGGAAGACAAGATTATGTGCAGAAGCAAAGCAAAAGCAAAGGAGATGTATGCTCTACTTCCAATTATCAGGCAATATCCAGACACTTCCTGGGAAGTAGGGCTCCAGTATGCAAAGTGGCTGCTTCAGAAGACAAATGCCTCGATAATGAATCATCTCCCCAACCCATTTTCTATTACCTTTTATTGCTAAGCATAATGTCATATGGTATGGAATATTCCTATGGAATATTCCTATGGAATATTCCTATGGAATTCCTACCGGCCCTTGGGGGTGTTGGAAAAACAGCTCTGGTGCTGTGTGGGTGCTGCTCACAGCAGCCAACTCGTGGTGTGTTACCAACACCCTCCTGGATACAAGCACAAAGCACAGCACTTCCAGGGGAATGTTAACCCCATCCCAGCCAGAGTCACTACCTGTGTGTCAGTGGTCACATCCTGTGGGACACCTTCATCTGATGTGTGCTGATGTGTCCCTGACAAAAGAGGAGGAAAGGAACTAGGATTAGTTTGAAGTTTTGGCTGGCTGGGATCACTGTAATACCATCCTGTGTGCATGGACAAACTCACAGTATGAGTATGAACAGCTGTATTTTTTCTGAGACATTTCTCTGAGAGCTGTATGTACTCATTAAGTCTGCAAATGGGAGCCCTTTTATTTAAAGACATCCTTAGAGACTTAGGAAATCATGCCCACTTTAAAGATGTTGACATACATGTGATGAGCTAAACCACGGCAACATGCAGGATTCTTGTATGCAAAATTCCTATAGGGAAAGGAAATCATCCAATCCTAAATTTCTGCATGATTACTCATTTCATTGGAGTTACTTGAAATGCATTATTTGCTAATATGTGCCTGTTACTAAAATCCTGCGGGTGTAAACACTCTCCTACTGTTTTGCTGGAGTGTTGTCCTTTCCCAGCTCACACAGGTCGCTGGAAAAATCCAGACAGATCCTCCTCCTTCTCATTCCTAAATATACACTCCCTGCACTTGTGTAGAGAACACCTCTTTTTCCACTTAAATGCCTACAGAAATGAATTCAGCACACAGCTGGGACACTGAGTGTTTAAGGTTAAGGATTGCAACAGCCATGCAACAGGGAATAGCTTTGCTGTTTGCCAGGTGCCTCAGACACATTCTCCCCATCCTTAACACCAGTCCAACACATAGCAGACACTTGTGCCTATTTACAGAGCCTAAATGCAAACAACACCCTGAAAGGACCTGGAGACAAGGGAGGAAGACAAAAGCACAAGCACTTATTTGCTTATCAGCCGATCAGCTCCAGGAACTTATTTCACTCTCACCTAATGAGCTGTATCTAAGGACCCACTTTTTTGCCTAAGATTCATGTCTTTAATACCCTTTCCTGACAGAAAGGCTCAGTTCTTTTACTTCCCCTTCCTTGGGGACCCTAGGCTTCTCTTTAAGTCACTTCTCACTCCCAGGATTATTGGTACTAATTTATTCGGGAAACATTTTCCACACTGCTGCCCCAAGGCTAGTGTCTGCCTTCAGCTGTCTAAGGGTGCTGATGGTTTTTTTGGTGGGCAGGGGCCATCCTTTCCCAGCCTGGCAGCAACGAGGTATCGCTGATAACGACCTGCTGAACTGCCAGCAAGTCATTAACCTTTATTAGGGTAAAATGTTTTCCCACCTGGGGAAGTCACACTCCAACTTCATATTGCAATTCGCTCAGTGAGTAAGCAATTTCCTGTAACACACATGCTGACAAGAGTGCTTTATACAAAGAAATATAAACAGATTCAACAGAAAATTCTCATTAGCAGTGCTAAACATGACAATAATCACTATTTTGGAGTCTTAATGGTGATACCATGCTCAACCATGATGAGACTGGTGTCATCTAGGTCAGGAAATTTATGGGATTTTTGAGTTTGACCCTTCTCCTTGTTGAAAGTCATTAGCATCTGCCTGTGTGCTGGCCAGGTATTTGCTGAGGAAGGAGTTGTTTGTTCCTAAAAGAGTTTCTTTTTCTTTAGGGAGGCGGTTGATTTAGAAGCCAATGGAAACCCATCAGGAACTTTCTGAGGGATGGCTTCACTTCTGAGGCACAGCTGCTGATTTAATACTCTAGCTGGAGGTAAGAGTAAATCCACGACATCTTGGGGCCACTTGAGCTACTTGTATGTCGTGATATTTGTGGTGTTTGCAGTGGTGCTGGAGAGGGCTGGTGACACAAGGAAAAATATCCCTTTTTTTACTCTGTATATTTTAACTAGACTTGCCTTATTAGGTGCATAGTGAGTATTGAGCTTATAAACACAACAGTCTGTATGCTTCAGCCACCTGAGCTAAATGTTTGTGTACAAGGGAGGGTGGGTTCCTCTCACTGAAATGTGGTCATTTTAAGCCAGGTGTTGGCTCTGCCATATTCCCCCCTAAGACAGAGCCTTGTAGAGAGTGGTTCACTCTACTGCTCCAAGATACTATGATAAGGTGGGGTGCACTGCCCTTTGGGGGATCCCTGTGAGATGTAGAAGGGATCTCACTTGACAAGATTAGAGGGACAAATGCTCACAGAGATGTATGCCTTTTGCCTCCTTTGTGGGGTACCAACAGGACTGATCACAACTCAACATTTCAGGCCTGCTAAAATGGCCAGGATTTTCTTTACAGAGGATTTCATCAGACATATCCCTTCTTTTTTATTATTATTTTTTCGTAATTACTAAGACCAATGGCATTAATCACAGGTTTGCCAGGAAAACAGCAGGTTCCTGAAACAGCCTCTCTGCTGGGGGACAAAGCATTTGCAAAGAGAAATGTCCCACGAGTGTGCCCTCTCCCAGCTGTTCCCGTGCCCATTGGCAATGCCAGCTGCTCAGGCTTGCATGCTAAAGCTACTGAGAGCAGAAAGGCAGGGATTTTCTGGAGAGCTACCCGGGAATTAAGTGTCTGGATTCCTTTCACATTCCAGAGGTGCTAGTCCGATGAGTTGTGCCTCCAGGTTCACTTTCCAGTTCAGCTCTGCTACTGGAAAATCGCTCCATTGAGAGGAATACACCCACTTGCCAGCAGGTCAGAGGGTGCCAAGAGCAACTTCAGCAGGGTTTGTCAGACAGAGGGCCAGGGCACTGGCACAGAACTATCTCAGGAATCTCAGCACTCTTACCACAAACCTATCTTGAGTTTTGATTTTGAAAATATGTTCTTCTTACGCTGAAGAAACATCAGATCAATTATGTAGTCCTGCCTCTCCCAGGAGTGAGCCAACAGCTACAATAGCTAAAGGTACCTCTTGGCTACGTTTTTTGTATTTCAGCACAGCAACAGCTGAACACTTCAATGCACAACTCAAAAGAGCTGGGGAATTAAATGAAAATGCCTCCTGATGGTCTGTTGAGTTATAAACCCTGTTCTTGCCATGGTTAAGGGAGGAAAACAGTGGCACCAGGTGCTGTGCACGCCATTTGGAAGCTAGAGGCACAAAATTTTAGGAGGCTTCTATAAGGTGCCACGCCTCTCCTTGCCTCTGAGAAGCCCTGCTAGCCTGGTGGGGTATCATCCAGCAGCAAACAGGATTCACGGCACTTCCAGGCTCTTGTCCTGCCTGATGCATGAGAGATGGAATCAGAAAACCTCTCAAGCAAAAAGACTCCAAACAGTACAGTTTCAGGCAGCAGCCAAGGCTCTGTAGCTGGGGCCATACAACTCATCTCCTCTGCATTGGAAGGAAGGTACATGCAGCATCCGCCCTGCTGTGTTTAACATTTGTGATTCTGGGAAAAAAACATAGTAAGAACGAGGGAATGAAATGCAGGCTGGAGAGGATGAACCAAAACACTGCAGAGGTACCTGCTTTCTTCCATTAACTCTAAGAAAACTCACTGGTGGCTGGCCCCAGACACCAGAAATCATGTGAGCTAAGTCCTACTCCAGCTGTTCACGGGCAATGAGATACACAAGCAAAGCTCAGCTTGAAGATTGTCATTGAAAACTGATGATTCAAAATTAGTGGGAAGGTGGGGATAAAGAGGAGTCAGCCCTTCACAATTTTTGGCTTGGTCTCATAAAAGTACTGTATAGTTAGATACACTGTAGATACAAAGTCTTTAAATATGGTTTGCATTAACTCTGTTTCCTCCTGAGGATGACCTGCATGTGCAATCCAAGACAGACGGGAAGGCTTTGGTACTAGGCTATGATCATTTCAGAAAGGTTAGAGGAAATGTGCTTAACCTTTTTCTATTGGAATGCAAGGTGCTGCAGGGTTGATAATCAACCACAAAAAAAAAAAAAGCCAATTTAATGAGTGGTGAATTTACCATGCTTTCTCATAGAATGAATCACAAAATGGTTTTGGTTGGAAGGGACCTTTTAAAGGTCTTCTAGTCCAACGCCCCTGTCATGAGACTCTTCCAGTAGGCCAGGTTGCTCAGAGCTCCATCCCACCTGACCTTGAATGTTTCCAGGGATGGGAAATAAATAGAATCAGGTAAGTACATCACCAAATTCCATTGAACTTTTGCTCAAATCTCATCAGGCCTGTAGTTAGGCCACACTCATACTCTGTTCTCTTTGCCATTCCCATGCTCATCTCTCCTAGAAGCTAAAGAGAGAAAACTAATTTAATATTTTTTCATTGAGTTTAACTGAAAAAGCCAGGATAAAAATTGCCTAGGATCTTATGACATTATCTAAGCTGTGTGGGTAATGGTAGCAATTGAATGGTAGGAAATTGGGAACAGCTGCTACAAGATACACTCAAATAATTCATATACATGCACCAAACTCATATTCTAATTAAATAAGAACTTAAAACCCCTGTTGGTGTTGTACTCAGAGCTCATCTTTCCCTGAGCTGTGCGACAAATCATTTCTTTGCAAATCAATGGGAGACACTAACTTCTAGAATGTATGGGGTTTTATTCAGTCATAGTTTATTTAAACTCTAAATATTTTATAATATTTTGACTACATAATCATTTGTATTCTAAATAAGAATTAGTTTCGCACAAAAAACTTCACAAAATTAGAATATGTAAAAAACCTCACGAACAAATCTACAATTAAATAACAAGCGTTAAAATTAAATTTGGAATCCAGTCCATTGATTAGAGAATTTTCAAATGCATATTCAAAATTTTCCTATACTACATACTTCTCCAGTCAGGGGTATGTCTTTAATGTTTTGGGTTTGGAGTTTTTTCGTGACATATTAAAAAAATATATATTTCTATAACTGAATCAGAAAAAAACAATTAAAATGTGCATACCCTCTAGGACTGGAAATCTCAGCTGTAGAGAAGGAAAGAGATTGAAAAAGACTTTGTGTGATAGTTATTATTGGATTATTCAGTGTCTGTCTTTAGGGAGAGCTAGTGTCATACACTGTCCTTGTTTTGCACTCTATGTGTACGCAACATTTGTGTACCTACCATGTTAAGTCTTGAGAAACGTAAACACAACTAAAATCCACTCATCAGCTCTGTGGACTCTAGATCCTACTAGTAAAGAGCATGTAACCCAATCCCCTTTAATTTTGGGGATGGGAATGGGAATCTGGAAATCTGATTTTCCTCAAATCAGCCATAAAGCATGAAAAAGCACAAGTTTCTTAATTTACACATTCTCAAAACCGCAGGCATTTCTAACAGCATTTCTGTCCTTTATTCAGTGGTGACAAGTCCTAAGGGGATGAAGGAGTAGGATGAAACAGTGACTCTTGGTGCTCTCTGTGGCCTAATTATCACTTAATCAACCCTAGCAGTGTCAAAAAAGAAACACAGAAATGTCAATCCATTTTCAACTCCTAGCTCCCTTGGGCCTCAGAAGGCCCCTTTGTTTTAAGAATTTTAAAAACAGTTTCTGTGACTCTGAGATTTTTCTTATTACTATTTTTCTTCCCTTTCTACTACTATCACTACTACTAATAATAATAATTTTTGTCCTTCAAAACTTTTTGTACACATTCCAGAGAACAACCTGTTAAAGCCCAGTGGTCCTTCTGAGTAATTTCCCAGACTGTTTGTCTCCTGACTGGGGCAAAATAGGAATATTAAGCATGATGAGCAATGAAGATAATTGAGCAGAGCAAACAAATCTTTACTTCTTTTCAGAGAAAGAGGGGAGAAAATAGACTTGGATCTATTGGATCATGAGAGGGATGAAGAAAACAGAAAGCCATGCTTATCCCAGAGGTGGAACTCCATCACAGCCTGAAATCCTCTGGCTTTGCAGCAGTTAATACTTGCTGATGGACTTCGCTTTTTTGCTGGACTACAACAGTAGGTTCTAGCCAACTCCCTGACTTCTCTGGGAAGGCTCTCCTGGTTTCTATTCCTCACACCTGCAGAGCTGAGTCATCATGTTTCAAATGTGTAGCTAGCATGCTTCATGGCTCCCTTGCTATGGCTGTGCCGTGAGAAGTCTGTGCGCTTGCACAGAGCAAGGACTGTGATGTGCAAAGGAAGCTACAGCAGTGTTACATCTTCAATGGCACAGGCAGAAACAGAAGGGTAAGAGGTTAACCACACTTCTCTTGGATGGTGCTGAAGGAAGAGGAGTGGACAAAAGGAGTACTCACTGATTTTGGCAAGAATGTCTATGGGGCTGGCCTAGGTTACAATGTAAATATGTGCCCAAAGGTATGTATTCCATCACCATCTCCATGAGCCGTTGAAAACAGGAGGCACAGTATTTTCCTTGTCTCCTCCCCCAGACTATCTCCTGTTGATAGGCCATCAATGCCTTGCCCCATGAGTCATAGATAACTCCCACGGGGAGCTATTTCTGTTTAATGGGCAATCAAGGGCCCACCACATGACTCATGGAATGACATCATCCCATTGTGAGATGCTCCACCCAGGGGGAGGAGCCAAGCATTCCCACCTGGATATAATCTGGGATTTCAAACAGACCAGCAGTGCTTATCCACTGGTTTCCAGAGGACAAGGACCACTAGAGCTTTTCTACAGGATCACCACTTCAGCAAGATCACTTCATCTGGACTGCTACCACCACCCTAACGAGCAGGGTGTCAGGTTGTATTCTGGCTCTGTCAGAGATTTTTCTTTTGTATTATTGCATGTACTTTACCTTTCTCTATTAAATTGCATTTCTGACTTGGAATTTCACTGGTTTTTGCTTTCAAACTAACACAGGGGCACCTGCTAAAAAAGTTCTGTATGCAGAGATTGTGACTTGCAGGAGCCAGGCATTAACAGAATGTTTCTATAATGTAAAGTTAAAGACTGCCCTGCCACTTGCTAGCCTTCAATATATGTGTTACTTTGCATGCCTACATTCTACAGTGAATTAAAAATTACACCGAGTGAATTAAATGTGGGCTAGTAGAGCGTTCACTCTGTGATATAGAGACTATAGAGCAGTTGCGAACAGTGCTGCAGAGAGTTCCTTCAACTTATCATCCTCCATTGCTGCTCTGGAGGCTCCAGGGTCCTCCAAAACCTCACACAAAACCCTTGCACATGCATGTGCATCACTTCAACATGAGTTGAAGGGTTAAAATGTTATCTAGCCTTGAAACAGACATTAAGAAAACCAAGATCTTGTTGATACTTGCTTGGATGTGGCCAACACTGCTGGCTGCTGCTACCGGGAGATTTCTTGGCAGGAATACAAGGAGATAGTGCTGGATGCCATTCAGCATAGAGCTGTGAAGCTGGGGAACAGTGCCTGCCTGGCCTGCTCTGAGTCTCCAGTATGAATTATTCTGCTGTTGTGTGAGCCTATGAAGTGCTGAGGTCCAGCTACGTACAGATTCAGGACAGAAGCTGGAGCTCCAAGGCAGCTACATAGATTTGACAACATTTCCAGATAGTTTTGGTCTCTGTGCTGAAGTCTGTCCTCCTCAGACACAAAGTGGAGCCTGAGAACCTCTGTCTTAACCATGAAGAGACAATAATTTTGCAACAGTAGCAATTTATTTTCAAACACTCAGCTGCAGTGCTTCACCCCAGTGCCCATGGCCATGGCCCCTGAGGTCAAAGGCACCCTAAGGAGTTTTTCAGACATGTTTCCATCCAGATGCAATTACAGAATATGATCTGCTAACAGGCCTGCCTGCAGTAAGGTTTGCGTATGCTGCAGGAGGGGATCCAGTGCTACCACGTGCTTTTCAGAAGCTAATTTCAACTAGCACCTTCCAGAGCCTCGAAGTAGCA
The DNA here is from genome assembly GCA_013400175.1 of Phainopepla nitens. Lineage (NCBI taxonomy): Eukaryota > Metazoa > Chordata > Aves > Passeriformes > Bombycillidae > Phainopepla > Phainopepla nitens. The sequence goes on along the minus strand of VXBQ01006195.1, from coordinate 4,532,345 downwards.
GGAAGCACCAGGTTGTTCCCACAGAAAGCCTCATGTGTGTTTTCCAGGCCTGTCACCTCCATGTTAGGAAGACAGCTTCAGCTTCTTTTTACTAATCTTACCTAAGTCTGGGTAGCATTTGAGTCCCAGACTCATTACTGAAAGGCAGCAGAATCTTGGAAGACTTGAATTTTGCTCTGCCTTCAACTTTTGTGATTTCTACAGGCTTGAGAATTTCAGCTGAGGCAGGTTCTCTGTGTTTCACTCTCAACACTTTCAAGTATTACCCATACAGGAGCCTCAAGTTTCCAGGAGGTGGGAATTTCTCCTTCCATGGCTGTTGCTGAAGCTTAAACATACAGTCATCACTTTAAATCACCAAAATGACACCTTTTGTTTATTTCCAACTAGCTCCATGCTTGGGAAGAGCTAGGATGAAGCACAATGCCTGGTCAGACACTGTCCTCTTACCCTGAGACTTATAAACAGGTGGCCAGGTGTCTTGTCAGCATCAGAGTTGAAGATGGGGCTGTCCTGCCTTGCTTTAATCCCAGTGTTTCCCATAGAAGTAACAACACGATGTGGCTGCTGACACTCTCCATCCTCATTAGACCCTGAATCAAGCACTCCTTAAACCCTAGTCCCTGTAAATAAATTATTACTATAGAATTAGAATTGCAAATTCTAATTACCAAAAAAGATAAGAATCTAGAACTTTAAGTTATTGAAGACCTAGATAAATGGCCAAACAAGCCAGCAAAGCTTTAAAATGAGATGGTAAATAAAGCCATAAAACTTACTTGGAACAAAACCGTTTACTAAGTCTTTTCATTTACTTCCCAGGTATGTCTCATGGGTGTTTGGGTGATTGGAACAGCACCCACCGGACCCATTAATTGCATCAAATCCAGGTGCTTGCTTGAAGCCAACATTTAACTATGCAAATTAACATTTTTGTGTTCAAGGTAAATTCCAGCAGCTACTCACGTGTACCAGCAGCTGCAACTACTCTTTGTTTTCACCCAAACAAGTTTTTGCCTGTGCATCTGTTGTTGTATTTATGTTATAAATATTCATTTTATATTTTAATAACTTCTGTTTACACCCCTCAAGAAGACCAAATTACCACTGCAGTAACTAGCTCAACACTGACAAATACTTAGGCTGAAACAGATACTTCTCTGCAGTGCAGCTTAAACTCTTCCTACTCCCTGCTTTTCCTAGAAGTATCTGTATCAATACTATCATCTTATAATTTCTTTTTCTTCTGTAGCCAAGTAAACATCTTTAATTAGACTCAATTAATGTGAATTGTGCCTTACATGAAGGCCTGAATTTGGATCAAATCCCAACAACTTCAATTTTCCTATCATTGTATCATAATTATCATTAATGCCTGGATCTGTAAATTGCTGTAGTTAAAGGTTAGGTGATTCCTCATGTTCATGCAACAAGGATAAAAAAATAAACTTGCTATCTCAATCACTTCAAAAAAACCTACTTTTCTGAAGTTATATCCAAGAGTAATGGCCTTAGCAGTCCCACCATTGGCCCAGAGGCTATTTTGTTGTTTTGTTAGCCAAGATGCCCTTAGCTTGTCAATTTGTCTTCCCTGATAGATCAGTGAAACACAGAGGGATCCACATTTTCCTAAGGTTTTCTTCAGAGTAACAAATGGCCAGGCTATGCCAGCTATGCCAGATGGTGCTGTACACAAACATCCCTCTCTCACTGGTTATCTGCAGGGACCCTGCTACCCTGCACAGCCCTGCCACTGTTCAGGTCAGTCTGAAGCAATTACAGGTTGATATCCTGTTTGTTGAGACCTGCCATGGGGCACAGTTTCATCCCACAGGCTGTTGCACAGATTTCACTCAGTGTTCAGGTGGGAATCCTTCTAAGTGCTTAACTGGCTTTATCTGTAGCCATGACTGCCCACATCTGACAGGTTGTATGCAGGGTTTGTGAAGTGAACTCAAGTGATGACCTTGGTTAGGACAGCACCAGAGGTGGTAGATATACTCAAAACATGTAGGTTTAATTATACTGAAAGCATCTCCCATTTCCAAATCACATGGGCTTTTCTCAGCTACACAGAGTTACTTTTGGGAGCTTCTAGGACACAGCCTGTTGCCATCTTCTTAGAAGCCAATTTTTTCAATCACCTCATGGTGGCTTAGAGGCTTTCCAACTAGATTAATTTTTAGCCTGAAGATGCTGTATCTGCAAGCTCCCCTTAGCACAGACAGAACTTTTACTGCTAGAAGTAACCAGAGCTTTTGGGTCTTCGGAGAATTCCATGAGGATGGGTCTTCATTGAAACTGGCTGATGTACAAAACTGAAGGTTATTTGAAAGGCTTGAGTATTGCTGTGTTGTTGTGTTTGAGAGTTGACATCCCTAAGATTCTTCTCCTGGTTGTGTTGTTCTGCTATTTTAAATAGCATCATTGACTCCCAGGGGAGAGGATGGACTTAGTTTTCCCTGTTAATAATTGCCACTAATAAGTATCCAGTGTCAAACAGCAGCTAGACTGAAGGATACCCTGCCCTCCTGCAGACTGTGATATTCCCCAGAGATGCCACCACTGCCCACTAAAGCAGAAATATCAGTTATTGCTAAAAAAGAGCAGGTTCCACCTGTCCTGGGCTTCCCCACATAAATGCAGACCAGTTGGATCAAGAGCAGTGGACTCCTGGCAGTGAGCCTGTGAAGAAGAGATGGCTGGTGGAGATATTGGGAAGTCACCAAAGTCCAATTGGGTGCTGTGGTTTCACAGCCAGAAGAGAATGCAGGGCTGTGCACTGCACAGAGTAAACGAAAATAAGCTGGTCTGTAAGGAATGCATGACAATACAGTCAGTCAGATTAGCTTCTAGGAAAAAAAAATAAGACAAAAATCTATTTTTTTATCCCTCCTTAATTAGGCAGCTTTTGCACTGCAGAAGGCAATGAAGCTAGTTCTGGGAAAAGGCTCTTCTGGTGTCTCCACAAGAAATCAAAGTGAACAAAGGCAAGCTGCCCTCTCCCCTGCCTCTCTGCAGTCTCAGCACTGCTCCCCTGACGCTGGAAATAAAAACAACACCTGCAGGAGCTGAGCTGCCTGGAGACACCATCAAGTGTGCTTGATTTGTTTGCTGGCTCGCAGGCAATCTGGCAGAGCCCGTCCACCTGCCAGACTGCAGGGGATCGTTGTGTCATGCCAGCAGTGCCTTGAGACCTGCCAGCACCCTCCTGCTGCTGACCTAGCAGAGCAGCCACTGGTGTGAATGTGCCTCAGCCTCCCACTGCCCACGCTGCTGAGGCTCTCCAATGCAGCCAGAAGTGTCACCTACCTTAAACTCCCTGCTGGTGAGCTTAGGGTGGGCACCACTTCTCCAGTGAATGTGGAAATTAAAACAACAAAGACAGGTACCCTGCTTCAAACTTCCTACCAGCCTCCTCTGCAGCTTCCCCATATCCAGGAGATAACATCACTCTTGAGAGCTGCCACTCCTGATGACAGAGAATGACCAGAGACAGGTGTGTTTTCCTCTAAGCACATGCCTGTGCACATGTGTTGGCTTTCTTTGCTCCAAACTCAAGTGCTAAATATGATAGCTCCGGCTGGGTCAGTGGAAGTCCCTCAGGTAGCAAGTGGGAGCACCAAAAGATCAAGATCAAATGATTAATATAAATAATTTTTGGCCTAATTTATTAAATGCTCTCATCTCCACAGGTGAAGCAGAAGGAGAAGCCTCAGTTGCTTTGCAGCTGCTGCTGCAGCCTCTTCATGGTGAGACAGTATCTTGAGTGGAGTGAGATTTTGGCTCACAGATGAGGAGCCAGTTGATCACCCATGGAGAAAAGGGAAGAAAGGGAGAATTCTGTGGTTTCATCAAATCACATTGATATCTGCCTGAGCTCTTGGGCTCCTCTGCAGGAAACCATCACCTGGAAATCTCACTTTGGGACTATCTGAGCAGAACCCTGTTTGACAAGGAATTTGATAAAGAAATTGAAATATTTCAGGGTCTCTGAAAGACAGAATGGGAAGTTTTGTATCCTTCTGACATAGACTGCAGAATATTAAAAGTATTTGAAAGCAACATAAAATTCACCAAACTTCAGACCCACTGGCAACACAAAAGCTTAATGTTTCTGACCAGTCTCTGGTCAGACAGCCAGTAGATGTTGGCTCCAAAAGCAAGATTCCTCCCAACTGCCTTGACACTAGGCAGCTTTGGAATACCTGCCTTCCCTCTCTCTGCCTCCCTCTTCCCCCAGGCACACTTTCCCTCATCTCTCTTGACTCTCTCTGTTCCCCAGGGTAGAGATGCTCTCTTACCTGTCTTAATACAACCTCCAAAACTGCACTGATTGCAGTTTCTTGGTACTACTTATTGAGAATGAGTCAGAGAAAACAGGGTTGGAAGAGACCTTGAGAGGTCACCAGGTCCATCTGCCTGTTCCAGCAGAGTCAGATACTGATCTAATCTGTGCTGGACTTCTGCCACCTCCTGCTCTGGCAGCTTGATGAAGGCTATACAATTTTCCCTAACAAACTGTTCTATTGCTGCACTGTCATCTTTACCATGAGAAAATTCTCCCTAGTACCCAAGAAAAAATTCTGTATTGATAATTTAAGCCCCTTCCATTTTGTCTTATTCTCCAAAGACATAGAGAGCATGCCCTTTTCCTGGCTTGCAATATTTATCCTATTTGAAAACTGGTACTTCTTCTATTTGAAAACTGGTACAAAACTGGCATTTCTTCTGTAGACTAAACAATCCCAGAGACTTCCCTCACATATATCAGTGCCAAAAGCAGCAAAGTCTTGACAATTATTTTAGTTTCACTACGGGGAACTTTTGAATACCAGCAGACAGTGAAATTTCCAACAATAGAACACCCAACCTGACAAGCAGAAGTGATGAGACATATCCCTTCTGCACACTTGCTGATGTCCACCACTGTCTGGCTCCACATTAGCCTGAAACCCAAAGTGAAACCCAGCCACTCAGACCTCACAGAAAGTTTGCACAGATGTATGCAAATCTGCTGGCTTAGTGCTGCGTTGCTTAGTGGCAGTCAGATGTGGGCCTGGTGGCTGGCTAGGAAAGGTGAGGGGAACAGCAGCCACGTTGCACCTGGGAAAGACCTGCCACCCCAAGCCTCCTGTGTGAGTCACCTGGGGCCAGTTGGCAGGGATGAGGTGGGATGGGATGGGATGGGGTGGGATAGAGGAAGGTCTGAAGGGCAAAGAAGTAGCAATGTGAGGAGGAACATAGGACTGGAAAACCAAGAGCTGCGAGATGTCAGTGCAGGCCATCAGATTGTGAAGGAAAGCAAACGCTGCTCTTGTTGTCTGACTTATCTGTGGTGCTTGGCTGAGCAAAGGGCCCTGTTTCACTGCTTCCTCTGGTGCATGTGCTGCTTGTGCTGCCTTTTTACTTCTTGCTGGTGATGGAGCCAAGGTGCAGCATGCCAAGGACTATGATAATTCTCTGTGACTTCCCTCTCCTACCTTCCTTGACAGCCCAGACTCGGTGCCTAGTAAAGGCTTGGGAGAAAACAGGAATAAAGCAAAACAATCCTGCTGCCAAGTCAGGGGAAATGAAGCCAAAGACTGATGTAACATTCAAAGAGTACATAAATGACACCATTAAAATACCCTTCTGTACTTTATCTGAAGATCCAGAAGCTGAAAGACAATGTATGGAATTTGAGGAAAACATTTTTAAGCAAGACTGGCAGTGACTAATAGCATATTAATTCACAATTACGGATGAGTATCAGACCCAGTGAACAGCAAGCTTTGAAAGGGCCAGGTGATTTCCTGAACACCAACTGCATCCAAAGGGATCCTGGGTCTCAGCACACATAGCAAACTACCTACAGGAATGTTTTTCTGCTGTTTAGATGGTTTCAGGACAGTGTTAGGAACTGGTCAACAGTAAATAAGATACACGTGTTCTGAGTTGGTGTGCAAGGCACACTTCTTTTTCCTGGCATTTACTCTCCTTTTTACCCTGAATACACCAGGGTGAGTCCTGAGATATCCTTAGTGTGCTCACCACAACTACGAATAGAAAGTCCTTTGACTGTCTGTGTTTTGTGGTTCTTATCTAAGCATTATATCTCACACAGCTGGAACAAAACTGCCCTGTGGAAATCATGTGCTAAGCAGAACTCCTTGCTGATGAGCAGCTTGCAAGCATCCAGTTTCTTTCAGAGCCATAACCACTTCTGACCTTTTCTCCATGTGACTTTAGGTTACGCTGGGCTCTCAGGTTAAAAACTCTGTACCAACAGAGAAACTCCGGATGGAAAACTGTTTTCACCTTCCTCTGAATGTCCTGTCAAGCAGGACATTTTTGCAGCATGTTTGCTGCTATTAAAAATCCAGGCAAACAAGATAACCGCACACACAAATCCTGTTTTGTGCTGTCAGGCTTCTTTACTCTAAATATTGCTGGGTGGAGGAGCCCTGACCAATAACACAGTGGAGTCCTCTGCTTATCTGCGCCAAAGCCTTGGTATCTGCAGAGGCAATAAGCTGTTTTCCTTGAGCTGTTTGACCTGACACAGATTTTAGGGGTATAAAGTTGAGCAAACAGTCAAAAACATTACTTGTGCTTCCCTTGCAGTCAATGTAAAATGGGAAGGACTCCATAAAGGGAGTGCATTTCATGTTTCCTGGACACCTTTTTAAGGATGTTGGTGACTCCCATCTTAGTGACATTTTTAGACCTGGCTGCTCCTGCTATGGCAGGGAGACTTTCCATCTCTCGTTGGCTGAAGGATGATGGAACCATGCTCTTTCGCTGCAAATTCTCATCTCACTCACTCCATTTTAAACCTGGAAGCTCTCCATGAAAATTAAAGGCTCAATTTCATAAGGCTCTTCCAGCTGCTCAACACAAGCCCTCTGTCAACTGGCTAGTGAAGATGGGTTTACAGCAGCCTGGTAAAGTGATGCATACTAATGTGGCTTTGACTGAGTGGACCAAATCATTATTTTTTTCCATAATAACATAAAATGTTCCCTTAGGAAGCTCTTTCTCCTGGTGTCTCAAGAAGTCTGGACATGAGCATGTGTTGGCTTTGAAATCAATCAGTGACTCAAGTCCTCAACAGAGACCAATAGCGAGGGAGAGATTTGGCTGGGTTTTTGTTGGGTGGGGTTGTTTTTTGTTTCGTTGGTTTGGTGTTTGTTTCTTGTTTTTTTGGTTTTCACTTGCCTTCTATACTTTGACTCTATCCCAGTAAGAGGAAAGCCAGCCAGAGGTGGCTGAATTTTCAAGTCTCTCTTTGTGTCCTCCAGAGCAGCTCAAATCCTAAAGCCACACAAGCAGACCAACAGTGCAAGAATGGAAATCCTGTTCAGGTCCCAGTGAGGCTCATTCTGCAATGTCCTCTCTGCTAGATCTTAGCAGGGTTTGTCACAATCACCAGATTTTTGTCTTTTAACAAACATGACGTATCTTGGCTCCATTTCCTCCCTTGCTTATCACTATTTTGTTAGCTTGAAGATAACTTCCAGGAGATCTGCTCTCATCTTAAAGTCTGATCAAAGCAAATTCCCGGGGCTTTTTTAAAGGAGTTATAGGGGAAGAGGGTGGGTTTCTTTCTGTCTGGTAACAGTTTATTTTAATCTGCCTGTTTTCTCCTTTTGTAATCCATAAGCACTCATGTGTTTAGAAGGCTTGCCAGTTATGATAGGTTTCCTTGACGTTACTGCAACATGCAAGGCTAAACACAGCTGTCTGGTGCCTGGAATCCTTAGGAGTCCTGCAGGACCTGAGCCGGAAAAAATAAACTGAACTTTAGACATATTCAAGCTAAAGGGCTTTTTCAGCCAACTCCTTTGTAAATAGTCAAAAATTCTAAGTAGATATGGTGGGACAAATTTGTGTCTGGGTTTACTTCAGTAGCTGCTCTGGCACTCTGCTCAGAATTCGTTTGCTGCAGTACATCCTCTACAAAAATCCTTGTGCTAGGAGCAGGCAGTACATAAATCAGAAACCAAGGCTCAACTTTGCAACTTTTATGTTCACGGAAATGAAGAAAGAAGAGCTACTAATAGAGAAGGCATGCATCTAAATGTCAATATAATACTGCATTTGATGAGTTTTCATTAACTGCCAGAGCTGAAACAAACATTTTGGGATAATATGAGCCAAAACACTTTGAAATATTCAGAGAGAATATGAAGATGCATGCTGTGAAAAGGAGATAGATGGCATCCTGCATCATCTTTGATTTTCAGTCTAGATTTTGATTGTTCATCCAAGTTTTAGAGTAGACTGATAGGCTTCTGAGTCATAGTCTGGAAGGGCAAACCAGACATTGATTATTATCCCAGAATAACACCAATGGAAAATGTGTCCAAACCTCCAGCAAGCCAAAATGCCCTACTTCCCCCCTTCGGTAGTTTGCAGTGGGTTGCTATTTTTTGTATCCAACTTCTAAGCTTAATTTGCAGTGCAGAAGGAGAGACTTTTCCACAGATGGATATTCAGAAGAGGGGTTGAATTCAGAAACTCTACAGCTGTACTGATCTTACTGCACCTGAGCACAAATCCAAGCTCCTCATCTGGAGGCATGCACCAGACATGTCCTAGTCCAGGTGCTCACCAGACTCTGAGCTTTTCTGTCACACAGCTTTCCACAGAGAGGCAACCCAAACCAGGTGGTGAGAACGGTCTGCTCTGAACAGGTCCCCAGTGAGGGAGGTGGGTGGTTCAAGTTGAATCCCATGCACAAGTGCACAGGATTGGCCTCTGCACTGGTCTCTGGAATAGCCTCTTCTCCTCCTCCCATGGGAAAGGGGATCCTGAGGACACTGTGCTCCTACCTGCTAATGGCAGGTGTGCAAATACTCCCTCTGTGCATCCCCTTGGCATCTGAATTGGTCATCTGAAACCCTGCCTGGGATGCAATGTGTCACTTAAACCCTGCGTGAAGGCGTGAAGAGAGGGAGGACAGCTGGGGAAAAGTGTTGCAACAAAATGACAGACCAGGGAACGAACTCAGAGGCATTAAAGAAGGGCAAATAATGAATTGGAAAAGCTTTCCGAATTCTTCCAAGCACCACACATTTGTTTTATTTCCAAATGTACCACATCATAAGAAAGAGGCATGACTCTCTTATGTTTCTCCTGGAGAAACTGGAATGGAATGTTATTTTTAGGAATAGTATATGCAGGTGTTCACCAGATATTAACAAATGTTTAAGTATTAATTGCAGAAAGGTAACTTCTTTAGCAAACATTTCATCTTCTAATTCACACAGCAGCTCTCCTGTTGCCTCTCTACCTTTAAAAAAATTAATATGTCAGTAATGCCAAAACCATACTATGCACAACTTATACAAATGAACATTCTTCCAAAATAGCAACAGCTGTTGTACATGTGCTTCTCCCAAAAGCGCCTAGATGACTTGTGTGAGTCATCAGCAGGGTGTAGATATGTAACCATGAGGTTTAGGTGATGAGTGCAGGTATTAATCTGTAAATCAGTGAATACTCAAAGCAATATTCATAGTAAAAACTAGGAGAAATCTGCAGGATGAATTATGTTCCCCAAACCAGCCAGTGAGTCACCCTGAACATCACAAAGAGGACTGGCTAAATTCATCAGAAACTGGTCCCTGCGTACAGCTTTCAGCAACCTCCCACAGTAAACAGCAGACCAGGTTGATGTCAGACCTATAAATGCATGAACACACATGGACATTCACAGACGTGGTTCCTTCTCACAAATGGAAGTCACATTCATAATAATATTGGGATTCTGGGAGGTTTTCTACCTGCCTCCAGTGCTACTGTGTTACCTTTTAAAGCCAGGTAAATTCATCAGAAAATACCATGGCAATGTTTTGAAGGCCCGTACTGTGTTTCAAAAAAGAGTTTCTTCATTAAAAATTCATTCAAAACCACTGATATCTGAGGTACGTATCAATATTATAGTAGGCACTTGAGGTTTACTTTCCTTAGATTGATCTCACTCCTGTGTAAAGTCTGCTTCAGTAAAAGCCAGCTGTTTGGTTTTGTTGTTTTCTTTGAAATTGCTGTGCTCACACTGAAAAACCTGCTAAAGAGTATCACAGTGAAAGCAACACTCCTCTGTAGGAGCTGATCTATTCCCTAGCATGTAGAAAAGAAAATATCAAAGTTTGACATTATTCTTCCATGTACAAAGACGTCTTTAATCAATAAATGTATCTGATTCACTGCTTCTTTGACACCACTGAAACAGTAGAGGAGTTGCACAACTTGTATATAACTTGAATTTGTTCCTAAACATAAATATGAATAAGCAGAGCATCTGCAGCTACTCCGGATGCGCTGAAACGACAAGGACTATCAATCCTCATGCTTCAGAGTACATAATCTCATAACCAGCTGAGGTCAGGGAGAAATATCCCCCACTGGTATAATATTGACTAATTGGATTCATTATAAGCCTTTTATGTCTTTCTCTAAAAAATCTTACATTAGCCACTAGATGAACCAGTGGCCTGTTCTGGCACGGCAATTCCTGCATATCTAATCCACAAAACAGTTGGCAATGGGTGCTGCTCCTGTAATTACTGAATCAGGAGCACACTAGCTGGAAGGGACTCAGCCTGCATCCCCACAGTGCCATGGAGCACTCCAGATGAGGCCTTAGTCAGGAGGTGGGAAAGAAGAGGAGGCTTTTTGCCATGGTGAGCACATTTATGGAATATCTGATTTATGGACATCTAATATGTCTGGTGTACAGCATCTGAAGTATACATCACCTGACCTGGAACCCAGACAAGGGCAAGAAAATTGTAATGGAATAGAATAGAATAGAATAGAATAGAATAGAATAGAATAGAATAGAATAGAATAGAATAGAATAGAATAGAATAGAATAATGTAGTGTAGCATAGCAGAACAGAGAGAACGCATCGGAAGGCTTATACCGGAACAAGAATCCTGGAACTGGAGGTGAGCCAGTGCTTGTCTGTGAAGCCCTAGCTAATCAGATGCTAACCTACTTCTTTACTTCCACTGCAGAGAAGAAGAACAAATGGGTGGGCTGGAATGAAATACAAAATAAAAGCAGGCGCCTATGGTCAACTTTACACAAAGGATGATAAAACTCCTCATTATATCACAGAAAGCCAAAGTACATTAATACTTCTTTAATGGCACTTCCCACAGAAGCAAAATCTGCATCTGCTTGTTAGCCACAAGGTGCTGGGGTAATTATCAGTGAAAGGGAGCAGAAGGCTGTATGTGATGCAATTAAGAAGGTGGCTCAGAGATCAATTTCACTGCTGAGACAAGGTCCATGCTACCAGAAACAGAGATTCTCCCAGACAGTAAAAAGGAGAAGATAGAGTGAGAGGTTTCTGTTATCCAGTTTGCTGAGTCATAGGTCAAGGTATATTTTCCATCCAAGGCCATTCTTTCTAATATGTCACACTTCAATAACACTCGAGACTCAAAATGGAGCAATCTTTTTTTTTGTCTGGCTGCTTGCCAGGGTAGCTGAAGACTTCTGGGCTGTGCACTGGCAATGCTTTACTCAACTAAAAGTAACTGTATTCTCTTTCTGTCCTTGGGAGGAGAGCAGGTAAGAAAACTTCACGTCCCTTTATGTGAAAAACACACTACTCAAAAAAGAAAAAAGGGGGAAAAAATTAGTGCACTTGGTTTCCCTTTACATTTATCATCACCAGTGAATATATGGAATGAGTTTCTAGCTTCTCAAAGAAGCTCTCAGTAGATATGCTTATCTGTCATGAATCACACACAGAGACTGCCCCATAACCAAACAAATAAACACTGCCACAGCTGTCTCTAAGGAACAACCCTGTTGACAGTTGTCTTGCCACTGCAATGCACAGCAGTATTCAGGTAGCTGAGTTAGCCCCAGGAGGTTGGAGTTTTTCTAAAACTTTGTGTTTTCCTCATTTGACCAATTCACTCATATTTGGAAAAGTTTTGAGGAAATTCTTCTAGAAAAATAGGACTCTGATCTAGTTTAGACTAAAGTCTGTTTCTTATTTGCTAGAAGATGATCACCAGGTGAGGCTCAGAGGCAGCTCAGACCTCCCTCCTGAGCTGAGCATGCTAGATATAAATACCTCCACCCTCTGATGGTATGGCGCTGCTGTGTCTTCTGCATCTCTCATGGTCAAGAAAATGAGCCAAAAAATCCAGCATCTCTGTCTCTTACCTGCAAAACCCCAATGTGTCAAAAAGCAAATCGGATATCTATCTTTCCCTTCAAGAAATGTATGTGGTGATCTACAGCTCTTGATCACTTGGGAGAAGTATTCCAACCACAGGAAGGTGAAGCATCCCCAATAAACTGATTGGGGTAAACTGGCCTTTGTATATCTGAGACTCAGATCCTAAGCAATACTTTCTGTTTTTTTGCTGGCGTAGGCTGTGAACATCAGAGGAGAGTCAGGGGAAAAGGACCTGGCCTTTCTGCCTTCCTTCAAGTCAGCCTCAAGCTGCACCCGAGCACTCGTGACTCTGAGCAGTGTCAGCAACATGTTGTGGACAGAAGGGACAGCCACAGCACCCATCCCCAGACAGGTCTGTGAAGGTGGAATATGAAGCACCCACAGTGCTTGCTACCATCAGCAGATGTGATGGGGCCGCACAGCCGGCCTCTGACACTGCGGGAGATTCCCTGACCCATGGCCTCGGGGCAAAGGAGGTGACACAGAGACAGTGGCAGGCGGCAGGCGTGTGGGTAATGTTGACAGGGATGAGTAATTACTGACTCACCACTTTTCATTGTTTTTCAGTTTGCTTTTGGCAGGGTGTTTGTCTGCCAGGTGGGGGGCATGGGAGATTCAAATCCCACTTTTCTGCATGGGGACTGGGAACAAAGGTGCTGGCATATTTAGTTTCACTCCTGAAGTCTACCCAAATCTACCCAAACTGAAAGGGGCCACCAAGAGAGAAGTGGAGTTCACAGTTTCCAAGGTGTCAAAGCTGACACTACTGCATTTCAGCCCATTTCTGATTCAAGGGGGGATTCTGTTTCAAATAAACCTTTGTTCTCAGGCACAAGAAAGTGACATTTGAGGCTTTCTAAAAATAAATATGTAGTCAAAATGAATCTGGTACAATTCGTCTCTTAGTTCTGGAGAGCACGTAGAAGAGGGGGATGAAAGGAGAGGACAATGAATTTATAATCTGGCTTTTAGCAAGGTGTAAATTTACCACCCAGACTCCCACCCATTACACCACAGACAGGAAACCAGCTGGTGGAGGGTGCAGTGACTTTGTTGTTCCTCCTCATACAATGACTATGTGTGTTATTGATTTCACAGGCCTAACCATGACTGGTATATTTTTTAGATCTTGCCTGCTGCCTTTTTATGTTTTCAGATCAGCTATGCGTTTCATCAGCCTCCTGCCCACCAGCAATCATAAAATATGAGCCTTTGTGGGAAAGCAGAGACATAGAAAGACTTTCCTACGAAACGGTGGCTGGGATTGTTCCAGACATCTCCAGCCAGCTGCTCTCCAGGCAGCAGCTTTGTGATACAAGAGACAGTAAACATCAGCTTGGGAAAGTCAGACAGTTGGGCCCTTTGGCTGCAGGCCCACTGAACAAGTTCTCCTGACTACTGAGGCATGGCTCGGAAAATAAAAGGGCTCTTTAGTGCTGATATCTTTGGACGCCACTGTGCAATATAGCTGGAATCAGTCCAGGGTATTCCTACCTGCTTTGCATCTTAGGCTATAAAACAAATCCAAACACATCAGTCCTTTCCTGGTGCTTGGTTTTCATTAAAGTATTTCCTGCCTGGTCCAACCTTGAGCAATGCAATGTCACTGTGCTGCTGCATGGCCAGTGGTAACTAGAAATAGATGATACAACTGGTGAAGAGGCATTCTCTCTTTTCCAGTGCTCAATGCAGAAACTGTACTCCTTTGCACAAATTCTGCCTACAGAAATTCTGCAGCTTGTGCTTTCCTCTTGTTTGTAATGTCAGCTGTGTCAGAAGAAGGCAGCACTGATGTGAAAGGCACCTTTCACAGATGAGGCAGGACTCTGTCATATTCTTGAGGGCCTTACAGTCGAACCATAGGAAAGGCATAGATGGAGACCAAAGGGTAACCAGCTCCTGTGCATGGGGAAAGTAAATAGGCTGGGATTCTCCAGCAGGGAAAACAAAATTACATGGTATGTAAAACCCTGCAGCTTTCCTGGTAGGTCAGAAAGTGTGTAATTGCTCACTGCAGGGGAGAAGCTGGGGACACTGAATTAAATGATCAGGCAGAACATTTCAAGGAAACTAAAATGAACACTCTTTCACACAAAACATAATTCAAGAAGGAGAGTCACTGCCATAAATTTTTCACTGTCATAAATTCGCCACCATAAACTTTTGGAATACCGAAAGTACAAACAGGTCAATAAAAGAGAGTGTGAGCATTGGGCCTGAAAGGGTAAGGTGGAGAATAGTTCCAGAAGTCCCTAATGCATGGACTTTATTAGAGGTCTCCTTTCCCTGACCTCTTTCTTTTATTCTTTTCCAGTAGCTGCTACCAATAACTGTTAAGGACATGATACTGTCTTGATGGGCTTTTGATTTCACTCAGTGCAGACACTCTTAGGAGGTTTAATGGACCGGCTCCTCTTTGGAACAATTCCAATGTCTTCAATGAATATGAAGCAGAAATGATTTCCTACATGTCTGACAATTCCTGCTTTGTTTCCATTTCAGCTTTTCCTAAGGCTTAAAAGCAGCTCTTAGCCTCTGAACTTTTCCTTTGAGTTCATGCCTTGGTTCTCTCAGTTATGCTCAGCATTACATTAAGACAAGCATAAAAAATAAAAATACAGTACTGTTTTATTAAGCTGTCACAACAAATAGTGCCAAATGAGGGTCTGAAACTCACATATGTCCTGGTGATTGGATGAGGATGTACTGCATTACTGCCACTCTGGACCTGAGCAATCTGAAGTACTTGTCAAGAGGGGACAGATAAGCTGTAAAGGGCAGATCCCTGGCGCTGGTACAAGGGCTGGGTACAGCTGGGTGACCACAAACAGCTGGGGCACGTCCTCGCCCCCTGAGGCAGCTCCCTCAGCCCCACAGCGTTTCTGTAAAAGAGGGAGGACCTGGTAGGTCAGGCCAGGTGTGTACATACATGGCAGGGGGGTGTGTACTTATATACACAATCTCCCAATTAATATCATGGTTCTGTTTCGGTACATTACAGGACACAGGCAGTGTTTCAAACCTTAAAGAGTTGCAGACAAATGGTATAGCCTGTTGTGGAACTAATTGATTCTAACAGTTTTGCTTTAGCTGTAGGATGGTTCCATTTTAAGATAGCACTAAAAGAAATTAAACATTTATACTTTTTTTTTTCCTTTTTAATTTTATTTCTTTGCTCTTCTTTCAATTTCAGGACTTCAGAATATATTCACCACCTCCTGGGACCCTTTTGTGGGTTGTCAGTTCTGCAATTTGTCAGGTTACAAATCAGTTTGCTTTGCAGGTTTGTAGCTTGAACCAGAACTGCTAGTAGGAAACACAGATGAATGAAATGAAAAAGACCCTCCAGGCACCACATGAATTTATAGCACAGATTGCCAGTGCCACCTAGAAAACAGAATGAGATCAAACACTAATTCATCTGTGTCGGCAGGATGCTCTAGAATCCAGCAAGGCCAAAAATGGACACATCAGCCTGTTTTTAAATATGAGTTACAGTTCTGCTAAATCAACAGAACAGAAAGGATACAGACTGGCCCTCTCAAGGCATTATGAGACTTGTATATATGCTTGCATATATTTACTGCATATATGTGTTTCTGTAGGCAGGTTTTTTTCTTAAAGAAATTGCTTTAAAATGTTCTCAGCCTACATTTATTAACAGATATTCCTGTGCAATGCAATTCTGTGTGTGAGACCCATTGGTGACCTTCCCTTGCAAACCAAGCTGCAATGAATGTGGTGAAAGCTGTACACTTTTCTATGATCCCAGTCCACAGACTTATGATTTAATAATCAGAAAAAAAAATCAGTTAAAGAAAACCCCTTAGCCCTCTGTCAACATGCTAAGAGCACCTGATTGCTCCAGAGCTTGGTAAGAAGTCACAGCTTAATAAACTCCACTTGGCATTGCCTCACCAATGCTGCTTAGTACATCTCTATTGCACAGGAATTGAGGTATTGTTCCAAGCCTTTTGACTATGCTCAAGCTAAAATGAGGGATTGCACATTCTAACTTGTGGTGACTCTGTCTTGTGAAAGGGCTTTGCTATGAGCAAAAATAGAAATGATGCTCGTGACCCTGTGTTTTAAATCATTTATTGTCACTACAGTGTATAGTCTTGATTTTGCAAAGCTTCTCTACCTGCACACTTAAATGTATGCTTAAGAGCATTTGTTTTACCCAAATAGAACCATGTATTTAAATCTATATCTACACATAGGAGTTTGGCTCAACGGAGTTGTAAAGCGAAATGTGATAATTGAGGTTTCATAGCAAGCCAGAATGAAGCTGTGACACAGTCCTAAACAATATGCAAATTGTGACATACATCACAGCTAAAGTCATAGGAGGAAAGGAACATTTCTGGCACAGGGAAAAGATTGACACTGACAGCTAGTGGGGGGAAAATACAAAAATCATAAATCACACCAACACACACAAAAGTTGAAGCAGTTGCCATGCTAAGATCTCTAGGAAATAAAATACAAAACTCTCTGTCTGTCTAGCCAACATCAGAAAATGAGGCAAAAGCATGAAACCAAAGAGGAGTACAAAGTCACTCCAAATGCTCCCAGATGCCCCAAGCAGGGAAGGGGGGGAGAGATTAAATCAGCTGTATTGAAAGAGACAGAATCCAGTGCATCCAAAGCAGAGCAGGACAAAAGTAAATTGAAGCCCACATTAGTGGCACTGAAAAATGGACAGTCTTTTTTTAAAGCGAACATGATCTGAGTACAAGTAAAATGAGTTCTCTGTTAGATTTGATTTAAGAGAAAGAAAAAAATCATGGACGGACCACAGGAACAAAAATCCTGATTTAATTTTAACAAACTACAGTGAATGATGCAGAGGGAGCAGAGAGAGGGAGAGATAAGTGGATGAGAGGTTAGTGGAGATTCCAGAAAAAAGAGCCTTTTCACTCATTTCATTGCACCTAACACAGCACCTGCCACTGCATGAACCATTCGTTTTCTCCTCTTTGTAAGCTTCATATTTATTCTTGGATGATATTAAGTTTTGTGTATACAGATGCTACAGGATCTGAAAGAATTAGGAGAAACGTGTCAGAAGTCATCAGTCATCAGTCGAAAGTATCCAAAGTAGTGCTGGATATCCTATTTCTTCAAATGTTTACTACCCCAGACACAGAACAGACAGCTGTGTATGAGCTTGTCCTGGCAAAGGAGTGGAGAGGGTAACCTCATCTACCCTTTCAGTCTCTGAGCTTTGATGATTCATATTTTGCAAGAGCAGCTTTCCCTATAAATAAGAGCAGGTTTAGCAAGTGAAACCAGTTAGCCTTTAAACAATTAACGCATGCCTCCTAACAAAAGGCAGAGCTTGAACCCAAAGAGCAAACCCCCTCTTGCTGTGAAATGCTTTCCAGAGTTTAATTTCACATGTAGGACCAGTAGCACTCACAGCAGGAAGGCAGAATGAGTCATGTGGGGATGTTGGGAACTGGGATGAGAAATCATTGCAAAAGTACTTGTAACATAAATTGCTTATCACTCCGTACTTTGTTCTTCAAACAGAGATGATTTTGACACTGTATCCTGTTCCAAGGAAAGAGGAAAACCAGGAGGTTGCTAGACTGAAGGCTAATCCCACCAGCACTCTTACCATCCTGAACGGCAGCACAATTATTTGTCATGCAATGCTGTAAGAGAAGATAAAATCAAGAAAATAACAGATTTAGAAAGTGTGACTGCTGATTTGTTGCCCTGTTACTGTATGGACTGATTTATTTCAGAAAGGATGAAAGAGAAAAAAACATCATTCCGGCTTGACAGAGTTCCTGTCTGCTTTCAGAGTCCTTTACCATTTTACATGACAAAGTGCAAGGCAAAGGATGTTCACATATCCTGGCAGTTACAGAAACTAAGGAAGCCTCCATCCAGTTTACCTCCAGCTTGGTACTCCCCTATCATTTATATCACTGTCAGTTCAAATGAGATAAAGGGAGCCTTCTTCTGAGGAAGAAGGGATTTTGCCCATCTCAGGGCAAGAGTACATATCCACAAATCAGCTTACACTGGCTGCCATTTCACAAGGGCTTTTCTTCCTGAGAACCACCTGCCCAAGTGACTCCTCTTCACCAGCCTTGTAGGGGAAAAAACTTTATATTCTTCCCACCACATTTCTCTGGATTGCATGGTTGAAATGATGCCTTTGGGAAATAGCAGAATAGTTACATTTAGGAAATAGGTACAAGGATCAATTCCAGGATTCAAATTTTTTTTTGTGTATGTTCCTACCAATGGATTTTGTCATATCCTTTTTTTTTTCTCTCTCTATTTTTTTTCCCTATTTGTGCGTAGGCAGAAATGTAGACAACAGTATGTTTCCTAAAAGTGCCTGGTTTAAACAAGGCACTAGGTACCAAATGCTGATTGACAAATCAAAGTCCAACATTTCTCTCCCATGCTATCTCAGCACAGATTCTGATATATGTATACCATAGTATCAGACTGACTTCTTCAGGGAAAGGGAAGGTGAATTTCTTACTGATGTGATAGGTAACTCATCCTGTTGTGAATCGGTGAAATCAAGGCAATCCAATCTATACTAGCAAAGCTTATCCCGCTCCTTTGATAAGGTGTTTTTCTTGTCTGCCATTGCTGCAGCCTGTGAAGCAATTATGCTTGGCCAAGATCTTGCCTGATTCAAAGTAAACAGCATATTGCCAAACTTTGGGAAACATGGAGGTCTTTCATTGAGGTGTAGGTCAGTCGTTTCACTTTGTATAAATGAGCATAGTCCAGTGTTTTGTTCCTCTGGCAGAGAGCAGAGACAGCTGCAGGAGCCATGCAAAAGCTCAAAGGGCTTTTTCTTCCCCTCTGAACCCCTGTAGCAGTCATCCACCCCAGGACAAAATGGGGTAGAGACACTCCCGCCATGATCCCATGACATTTAACACCAGTCTGGGCTGGGATGGGGACCTGAGGACAGAGGCCAACAGAAAACCCTCGACAAATGTTTTCAAATAGACACTGTCTTTGCCCGGAGATATACAAACAACCAAGATTTCTATGACATTTGGCTTTTTCATTTAGTTTGGATATTTCAGAATGGGTGCCATGAACCTGTTTTCTTGATGCCTTTTCCACTGTGGCGTGGGAATAGTAGCCTAGTGACATTTTCCTTTGCTTTTGCCTGTCCACAGCAGATTCCTGAGGAGCTGAGCAAAACAAGAGTTTTGCCTGGCTGACTTGGAGCTGAACGAGTCACTTGCTCGAGGAATGTGACTGCCACATGTGGGGACTTTCTGCTTTCACAGATCACAGACAATGAAGAAGAGCAGATCACTGGTACAGTGCTCCATGGCAGCCTGGGGAATCCAGAGATGGAGAAATAAAGGGATATGGATCTCTAATTCAGAGCAAATTGAAAAAACAATGATGGAAAATGGGTCTGTATTTATAGACATACTACAGAATGCAAGGATCACTTCATTCAGCAGCTGGAGACACAGGAACATCCATATCCTAGGTTTAGGTTTGCTTATTGTGCTCTTAGTATGGACTTTAGCTTATTAACTTCTGGCATACATATGTGAGCCAAACAGACTCTGCTTCCTAAATTATAGTCAATGGAAGGAAAGAGGCATTTCCAAGCCATTGTTCACCTTATCTATTGTAAAAGACTTCTGCAGGCCGAGACAAATTGAACTTGCAATGTCTTTCACCTGCAGTAGTTGTTCTCTAATCCTCACAAGGTAAAGCATATCACAGACCCACAGTGAACCTCCAATAAATACAATCTGCTAGAAGTATCCCAGTAAAGGTAATTTTTTACTTCATTAGATAGCTTCTTTCACTAAGCAGCACTTTCTCTATTTTCCCTTGAACATCACCTATCCCGCACCACAAACTAACATTAAAGGAGCCTGCTGGCAGAGTCATGTGTCTATAAATGAGATTCACACTCAGATATCCTGCCCAAATCCGCACCTGCATTGCTATCACTGTCCAGAAGCACTGCAGGGGCAGTGAATTCTGCCTACCAAAGTGCCTAAATGTGCTTGTCCATCAACCTGCCACCCCATTCCACCCCAAAGTCTAACTTGTCGTATATCTGAATTTCAGAAAGCTGAAAAGGCATCATAGCCCATCTCCTCCTGCTAGCACAGGATGATCACATTAGGGATCACATGCACCATAGGAGGGCTCCTTTGAAGAGGTAGCAATGGGGACACTGCACTGTGCCTGGGCAACCTGCCTTTCCTACTCCAGCTGCCAGCAGATCAGAAGATCCCATGAGTAGTGATACCGGCGTGGCACATCCTGGGGTGGCAGAGGCACCACCACTCTGCATTGTAAATGCATTGAGCAAAGATGGATAGGAAGGGAGCCAGGTGGGAGCTTCATGCTAAAACATACAGGACCTGTCAAGTCTGAAGAACTGCAGCTGATGGTTTCAGGGAGGAGCTGTGTTTAACAGTTCTGAGCTGGAAGGACAGGTTAGTCATGCAAATGTCCTAAAGCAAGGAAGGCAGAGATGAAAGCTGGGGAATCCCAAAGAGATGGGAGGTGCAGCTACACACACCCCGGTAAAGAAAACCCCAAACTTCATTTTGGGAAGGGCAGCTTGCTCTGGTGTAAGAAGAAGCACACAACCTTGAGTGCTTGTCCAAGTGAACATCCATGAATGGCGTATTTACATTGTTCCCCTTATTAACAGTGGACACGTTTTTGTCTTCTGCTTAACCAGGTGAGCAGCTGCTTACATCTGATACAGCCTGATGCAGGGGTGAGCTTGGCCGTGGCAAACAGCCTTTGCTCTGTTATCCTCAATGCTCTTGCATTTGTGCATGTGTGCACAAGGCACATCCCACAGATTTTTGTCCTGAGAGGTTAGAGGTAATGGCTCACAAACTGAGCAGATTGAAATGGTATCTATTAATTTTCTTATTGAATGGGGCATGGATCCCTGGAAAACTTGAAGGTTACTGGCAATCTGCTGGTCCAAACCTTTGGAAACCACTCCTCTGAGAGTCCTCTCTAGTTGCTCATGGGAGAAGTTATCATTTGTGGAAGAAAAAAAGCAGGGCTATCACTACCCAAGTGATCTGAAATGAGGTGAGTTCAACTAAGTCAAAGCAGAGTTCTGTCTCTAACCCATGCCTAGTCATGTAAATTAATCTTAACTTCCATTACATACATACAAACAAGGGGGTAGCACTTTCTCCTGTGGTACTCTTCTGGGTGCTTTCTCTTACCCATAACTGCACACAAGACTGTCTGAGATCAAGAAATTGCTGATTGTACCTTGGAGTAACCAAGGCACGCCCTGACACAAGGTACTAAGAACTGGGCAGCTCACACACAATAATATGTTGTTTAGAAAAAACTTACTTGTCAGCCTACATCACTACATTATAGTAAAGTTTTGGTTTCTACATGCTAGGTAGACAAACAAGAAAGGATTGAGGTTTTGGGCTGGCTCTGTAGTAAAGATCCGTCCTACTCATGCAGAAACACTATCCAAATCTCAGAGGATCAGGAAAACCAACTACAGGCTCCCTGAATTTCTGTATGAAGCAATCACAGTTACACAACTCATAACTGAGTTTACTGCATTTAACTCTGTTCTTTATTACAGTGTTGACTAATCAAGTCTTACTTTAGAATAAAACCCGGCTTCTGGTAACACTGTGATGTTAATATAATTGTTCATTGTCTGTGTGTTGTATTTGTGCCAGTGCTGAAGAGCAGATGTTACAAGTGAAATCTGAAGAGTTTATTATAAGCAAAAATAATTAGCTTCCTGTTCTGTAGGAACAAGTCTGTTGTCCACCAGACTAATTAGAACTTCAGTCAGTCTTGTGTCATGTTGCAACCAAATCTCTGAAATGTTATTTTTTAAGGTTCAAAGACCTGAAAGTGAGGCAACTCATCTTGATATCATAAGAAAAGCCTGACTCCTTTCATTTATCTCTGTATCACCTTATTCACAGAAGTGCCATTATACATCTAAGAGGCTTCTATAATTATTTTTGTCCTTGTTTCTGTTATATAATTATAACAAAATTTCTTTTTATTTCTGTAGGGTCTACAGGTTTCTGTTGCACAGGCAGAAAAAAAATTCTCTAAAATCCCGGGAAACTGGAAGGTGAAGTCAAAAGCAACAAAAGCAGATAGAGTCCACTTTAGGAAAGTTGTTAATCAATTCTTGAGCCATCAAGTAGACCAATGAGAATGATCAAATGCCTGTGAAGGGACAGGGTAACCTTTTTCAAGCACATGAAAGATTGTTCCAAACAAAGGAATTAATCTTCCCTCTAGCTATTTGTGTTAGGACAGGAATTAACCTGCAGCAATGAAGATTTCTCTGAAACATGAGGAAAAAGCTCTCTAATTGCAAGGACAGTGAAGCAATGCAACAGACCAACTTAAAAGACTGCAGATAACATTTTCATCAAGGAAGTTAGACATCTGCCATCACTATGCATGCTGCTGTGGGATAAGATTGGATGACCCTTGAAGATTCCTTCTGCTTTGTGACTGAATGGGTAGCTGGGCAGGCTGTCAAGGCAGAGGAGTAGACATATTCTAGGATGGGCAAGGGTCAGAACAACAGCAGAGCTGTCTGGGGTCACTAGGACAGGCATTGGCAGGAGGCTTAGTCATGACATGTCAGGAGAGGAGCTCCTTTAGGACCAGATTTGGGGCTTGTAGGAGTCTAAAATGCAGTTTTAAATAATCTATGTTGTAAAAGAATTTGAGTCCACATGCGATGTTCAAAAAGCATATCTGATTATGGGGCCATGCAAACACAAAAAAAGGAAGATAGTCACTGCCAGAGAAAGGTCCACATACAAATTTTTCATCACCAGCATGCTAAGTGCCAATCAGCCTCATACAAAGCTTTATCTGCAAAGCACAATGGTTAGTGGATAATGATGACTTATTTTTCTAAGCAGGTCCCTGCTCACCACAGTTCACAAGTGAAAACTCAGCCTAAAACCCTGAGGGTAGGATCTGTCACTGCAAGATGTGCCATACTCTGTGTAAAGGAGGAGAGTGGGGCCGGACACCCAGATATTTTGAGATGTAGTCCTCTCTCCAGAGAGCTGCCAGGTGCTAGACTGAGACATCACCAAATCTTTTACTATATCTGCTCAGAAAGGCAAGTCAAAACTGCTGGGATCAGTTCATATGAATCTCTCTGTTGTGCAACACTGGTTTCTGTTCCTCTTCTTGAAATAATAAGCTGCAACTGCTGCTTCAGGGATTCTACAAAGGATGCAGCTTATGTAATATCCATTTAGAAATGACAAAGCTTTCTTTTTTGAGCCTTTCATGTAGTAGTCCACCCACATGCAGGCGGTGCACACAAATGACGTATCACCCGGGGGCCGAGACTTACTGCAGAAATTGATAGTAAGCTGTTGTTATTCTAATTATGTGGCTGTCTTCCTTAATTAAAGCTATGCCACAGGTCATTTACCCTGGTGCAGAGTCCATGAACATTAATCCTGGCAGTGTTTTGGAATCAGCGTGTTCTCATTAGCATAGGATTGGCTATGAAGGAAGTATAATCATTTGAAACCCTTTACAAAGGAATGTAAATAAGCATCCATGCCTCCCATGTACTATTGACATAGTGAATTATTTTACTGGCTAGAAATGAAAATGAGTACAGAGCAACGGCTCTCATAACTGCAGCTCAGGCTGTACTGTGTTTGCAGTGGGGATTTGTGTGTGTGTGTGTGTGTGTGTGTGTGTGTATCCACAGCCAGAAACTCCAATTATCTCTGAAGGCTCACCAGCTCTTGAAGCTCACTCTCCTCCCCATGCAAAGCACTGCAATCTGTTTACACTGAAGTAATAACTGAGAATAAAAAATAGACTATAGAATGCCTTATTAATCTTGGTGTTCTTCACTCAGAAGCATGGAGCCCCATATTAGGAGTGAATTTAGGTTTGGGAGTGGCTTCTGAACCATGCTGAACAGGAATAATTCTTCAACTTGTCTAATCAAGTAATGTTTGAACTTTTTTGGTCACAAATCATGCTTCAAGACAGATCTTTAATTTTGCAAAGACTGAAACAGGCCTCACGTAAGAAAAAAAAAAAAAAAGGCTGCTTTTTATTAAGCACTGATCCCACAGATCAGCACGAACATCACCCACAGCTAATCAAAAAACATCCCTCCAAGGAGACAAGCAAACAGTGATCGCCCATGCTAGAGCTGAAGAGAGGGACACCACACACAGGGAGAGAAGCCAGATGTTCTGACTGCTGCTCCCCTACTCCACCTATCCCACACCATCCCTTTGGCATTACACGATTATAGCTGGGTAGAAATAATAGACACAGTTCTACAATAGGAATTGTTCTTTTACCGAGTCAAGTTCTTCTTTACTTAGAATAATTACTTTCCTGGCACACTTCCCATCCTGCTCAAAAGCCAAGCAATGGCCATGGCTAATAGCCAACTATGGCCAACAGTACTGTAGCTATAATTTTGGAAATTCATTTTCAAAACACAGAATTATGCTGCTGATACTAAAGTATAGCTAGGACATTGAGCTGTGATATAAAGCAATATAATATTTCACTGGCATGTGTTAAAATGCTGTATTATTCTACACAGATATAGTCTCAGAGTAGTTCTTACAGTGAAAAAAATGTTAGGAAGTGGCAGGATAAGTCCTGTATTCCTCAAAGTTAAAGAAACTAGTTCTAAGGTGTGACACTTCTGGCAATATTTAGCAGAAGAAAAAAAAAGAAACACCCTAAAAATAGGAATTAATACATCAAAAATGAGGAAAACCACCTACTGATCTTAAGGGTTGCCTTTAGACAGTCTGGAGTAAAGCAATTCCATTTCTATTTAATTTATGCTCTGATATTCATAGGATCACCAGTAGCACAGTATCCAAGTAGTTCACAACATAGAGGTACTATTACCAACATCATAATTTTACAGATGAAGAAATGAAAGTCCAAATTCTCAAAGCTATTAAAGTTTACAGATAAGATATCTTGACAAAGTGACTTCCACTATGGTGGGTCAGGAAATCAAGTTCAGGTTTCTCACTCCCTCAGCAGTGCTTACATAACTGGCTCAAGGTTTGCTTTCCATGGGATGGTTTTGCTCTTGTTACAATATAAAATCATTTTAACTAAGACCATATGGTGTTACTGAGTCCTATTCTGTGAATTTAAGAGCTGTTCAATCTCACTTGCACTCTGAGGAAAGTAACATGTATTCTTTTGAATGTTCAAAGTGGTCTAGTGTGTGTGTGTGTGTTTGTTAACAACTCAAAACTGATTTATTTTCCCAGGCATATCTCTGCTTTTAGCAGCCCTTTGCTCCTGGTCTCCAGTCATCATCATATGGTAATTTGAAACCAGCCTACTGTCATCAGAATTATTTGATCTTCAGGGTGAGAGAACAATGATGGTTGTGGGCACGTCCCATAGAGTATCTGAATGTCACAACAAAAGGTGAGGAGCTGACAAAGAGGCTCCTTACTCAAACAGAGGTTCAATATTCTGAGACATTTAATCTTTTTTCTATGTTTTGCTAGGGGTAAAAAAAAATGAAAGTTGGAACATCAGTTAACAAAAAAAAAAAAAATGAAGACAGGGCCATAGAGTGGTTTTGGGAAGGAAAAATTCAAACAATCTCAACTATTGTCTACAATCAAACTTTTGCTCCTGATTAGATATCTAATATGTCTGGGATTGATAGGCAGCAGTTTCTGGTTTTATTCTATGGCATTAATGAATGTGGCAAAGTTGGGGCAGCAGAGCCTTTGACAAAGGTGATCACCTAAATAAATCAGACCTGCATAAGTCCATAGGACAAGATGTGTTTAATAATATGGGGCTCAGAGAGGCGGTGAATGTCACTGCAAGTGCAATCCCTGTCATCCTTGAGAGGCTGTGATAATCAGTCAAGATTCCCAATGACTGATAAAAGGCAAAAGTCACAAATGTGTTTTTGAAGAAAACCAAGAAGGAGCCTTCTTGAGGAGGTGAGACCTTCTTGAGGAGGTGAGATCTTCTGCCCTACAAGCCAATCCTTCTCACCTTTCAGTGCTTGTAAAGGTCACAGAGAACATTTCCAGGCAAGCAAAGGATAATAGGGTGATTTGAATCAGCCAGCATGAAACTTCTGATTTTCTGGATTTTTCTGGGCAGATCATGTCTCACTTCCCTGGTTTTTCTATATGATAAGATGATCAGCTCAAGGGACAATGGGAGAAGAGATGATACTAATTTTGAAAGATCTTGGAGGCAGTCTCCCAAAGTATCCTCACAGCTAAATTGGTCAGGCATTGACTGTGTAAGTGGACAGTAATTTGGACTAAATTTTGGCTGGACATTTGAGTTCAAAAGCCTGTTACTAGCAGCATGAAATCCAGAGGGCATCCAGGTCATGGAGCAATGGTGCCCATCTGTTCAATCCATGACCTAAATAATAGGATAGAACTCACTCTCAGCAAACTCATGGATGATTCCAAATTAGAGACAACAGTTGATAAGCAGGAGAGTTGAAGTATTGTTTGGAAGGAAAACAGCAGGCTGGAGATATGGGCTGACAAGAACCAAAAAAGTGCTGCATCTGGGGCACAGTCATTCCATGCCCCAGTACGGGCTGGGTTGTCAGCTGGATAGAAAGCAACGTTGCAGGGGAGGACTCGGGTGATACCATGGAGAGCAGGTTTAATATGAGCCAACAGTGAGCCATTTCTACAAACAAGGATGGCCACATACTGGGATCTGTCAACAAAAGCATAGCCAGCAGGTCAGCAGCCCCTTTGCTCACAACCTGGTGAGACCACACCTACAGTAATATCTACAGTAATTTGGGATATACAAGGGGGAGCCCAGAGGAAGGCAACCAAGGTGGTCAGGGGGCTGGAGCACTCAGCATATGAGAAATGGCTGAGATTTGTTGAGGGGAAATTACTGCTACAGTTGACTACAACTGCTTGAAGAGAAAGGTATAGAGAAGACTTCCTTCTCAGAGCTGCACAAAACCAGGAAAAAGACATGCTGCAACATGCTAGTTCTAATTACGTGTCAGGGAAAAAAAGATCATTCTGCAGGTGGTAAAATAATGGCAGAGATGCCCCAGAGGAGCTGTCTCCAAAAGGTATCACATTTGGAGATGCTCAGATCTTGACCAGACACAGCTCTGAGAAAGCTGGTGCAGCTTGGTGCTGCTTTAAGAAGCAGGTAGGACTAGATGACCTGGTGAGGTCACTTTCAGCTGAAATTATCATGATTTTGCAATTCCAGGTGAGCCCAATAGCTTGCATTTGTATTTTGAGAAGATAACAAGTCCGAACCTGAAAATTTAAGAAGAAAGAAAAGTCATTTCCGCTATCACAGCTGGGTTTCAATCACAGTGATAGAAATTAGCTCTTCCTCCCCTCTCAAATTGCCTTCTCGGTTGTGATATCTGAAAGAAAAAATGACTGCACAGAAATGAGAAATAACCAAGTTTTACTTTATTTTCATAACACCCGTGCCAAAAAAAAGCAGACGATCATTTCAGTGCTCTTTATTAGATATGATGTCTAGGTTCTCATCAATTTGCATCACTTTTCATTACCTCCTGGGAGGGTCCTCAGGACACATCCAACTCTTTTATGAACTGCTGGCACAGTCCCTAATATAGCCTCAAATGAGCCCTCCAGTGATCACAGAAGCACAAATGCAAAGTTATCCTGAAAAAACACAGTACACACAAAGGGCTTTTACTCTCCCAAGTAATTTTGGACAGACAGCTGGGTCATCCCCTCGCCCTCTATTTTTATCTGGGAAGAAGCCCTAAAATTGCTGGGCTACAATGGCAGAAGGGATGAACATAATTCCCAGAAAGCTGCTTGGTTGTGGGATGTGAGTCCCCAGTTTCCCAGCACAGAGCTGGAATATGAGGAGGGCAGGGAGCCTTGGGGTGAACATAGCTGGCTGTCCCTCCCCAACTCTTGCACCAGGATCCAAGCAAAGTGAAACTTCTGCAGCCAGTTGCTGCTTTCATACCTTCACCACAGTGTGCAACAGTGTTGGTCCTGGTGTTTCTATGGCTCAGACCACAAAGGGAAAAAGGCAGCTGTTCCCCTAAAAGAAGTGTTGTGGGGCTGCATCTGTGCTGCTCAGCAGATCTTTTTCACTTTTCTTTCCCTGCCTTCATTCTCCACCCAGCAATTCACAGCAGATGAGTGTTGTTGATAGGCACAGTGCTGTTTCAGAGGCAGTGTGATGCATCACAGGGGGGTGTCCCCTGTCAGAAGTCAAGCTCAAGGCTCATCAAAAGTTAGACAAGGCTGCATTTGGCTTTTCTGACAGTGGACTGCAGCTGGTTGCATCTGCTTCTGCCACAGAAAGGGGAGGTAGGGGATGGCTGCTGCTTCATGCTTCATGGGGCATGAAGGGCAGTGGGAGGAGAGGCTGCCTCTTCTTCCAGGTGTGAACACAGCCTTCATCACCTCAGCCTTGGCCTTGGCTGCTATGAGCCACCCGGCTCTGCAGCCTCACAAAGTGGAGACAGGCCATCTTGCAGGTCTGACAACCAATTCCCCTCAGCAGCTGCTGTGTTTACCTGTGCTTTGTTGCTTGTGGAAGAAAATGCCTGGGACCAAGGCAAGCATCCAAACCCAAGCTGACACAGCTCATTTAGGCTTGGCAGGGAGTAGCCCTTCTGGATTCAAAGCCAGTGAAAGGATGGGACTGGCAAAAGGACACTTTGCTGCTTGTATTTCTTTAGAAAAGCTTTGTTTGTTGCGCTGCCAGTCTTGGGAAAAGGGCCTTTGAGAGAAGAAATGCAAGACTACAAGAATTTGACCCTGATCTTGAGAGGAGAGGGAAAGCAGGAGAGGGAAAGGCCACATTCTATTTGTGTGGGTTTGTTTAGGTTTTGTCTTAAAACAAAAAAGACAGAGAAAACAATGGACATTATTATAGAGCAGGGATGTGCAGACATGGACTCCCACACATGTCCATGTCCTTTCAGCTCATTATTTCTGGGGCCAGCCTGGCCTCGTCTACCTTGAACTTGCAAAAACAGAGAGCAAAGAAAATAAAAACATTGCAATTGCATTTCATGTAAGGTCCACACAGATAACATAGGGATACTGATTTAGTGGATTTAGGTACCCTATATAACTTTGGGAAACTGGATTTGAGGGTCTCCCCAGATGCTGAGTACCTCCTCCAGGCATTGTGTCTGACTTTAGGCTATTGATTACTGGCTCTGTGTGTGTATGTGTGTGCGATATATTAAGTCATCTGACAAACAAAAACGAAACATTCCTCAGGCTGTCAACCACAGAATCATCTTCTTTAAATGTATGTAAACAAAACCAATTTCACTACCAAAGTGCTGGCAAACCCTCTGTCTTGTTTGAAGCTCTTAGAATACTTTGTTTCCAAATGCACTAGAGATGAGCAAACGCATCAGGCTGCAGGAGCAAGCCTGCTCTCCAAAATAGCAAAAAGTCATGTCCAAATGACTCCCCAAAACACACAGATAAATAAAGGCAGAAATTTCAGTTCTGGGCTGGGAAAGACGAAGGAGAGAAGTGGCTCTGCCAGGCAAAGCAGACAGACTGGCCACACAGAAAGTGGTAAATGTGGGAGACTCCCAGTTCCTGAAGTAGGACTCACATATCATGACCAGGATGAAATGGTAGAGCACCCCTGAAGTCATTCTTGTCCCCTCAGTCTCTTCCAGAAAGGAGATGTGGCATCCTGCATGTATCCCTAGTCTACATGACGTGGAGGCTGGGACTCGTGCCAGATCTTTCTACGTAGCCACAGGTAGCCCCACATCAGCTTCAGCCGTGCTCAAATAAGGACTGGGAGAACTCCTGGGACGATGTGTGGTCAAAAACTGAAAGAACTGAATTAACGGAAAGTGCGGAACTGGTTTCTGCTTGATAGGATTTGAAATGTTTCTTTTTTTGCCTGTTTATTTTTATATCCTTCTTAAGACTTATTAAATTGGCTTAAAAACATAACAGCTAATCATTAAATATCCAGGTTTTCAGGTTAAAAAAAATCCATTATTTTCAGAAAGTGAAAATATACATGATTTAGATATCGACCTGTATAATGCCCTTTGCTAGAAACATTCTTCATAGCATGGCAAACACAAACACTTGATTAATTTAAAGTTGAAAAATTTTCCTGCTACGTTTCATTAAAAAAAAAGAAAAAAGAAAAGAGAAAAAAAGAAAAACATTGTTTGGGGCTTTTTAATATTGAATCATTTGAGCATCTGGAAGCACAAACATAATCTTGAAACCAAAAGCAAGACAGGAGGGGAAAACCAAACCAAACAAACCTTTCCTACCAATCCTAATAGCACAAATGATAAAAAACTCCTTGCTGTGTTTGGATGCACCCCTGGATGATTTAGCAGCGTTTTGAGCTCTCCAACTCACCCTTCACAGAAACCCGTGAAGCAAGCACTCGTGTTTGACAGACTCATGTTGGCATCCCCGAGATTTGGGGGCTGAGATTACGCAGAAATGCTCTGTTTTTGATAGCGTATGTGCCCAGCCGAGGCAGGGGGGGGTAGCTGCCTCCCGCTCAGAGAAACCCTGCGACTGTTCCCGTAAGGTCGCGGTGCGGTCCCCAGGGGATGCGGTCTGGGTTCCCGGGCGGTGGAGGACGCCGGCCCCGGGCAGTGGCGGATGCCGGCCCGGGCGCGGGTCCCCGGGCGGTCGCGCCCCGCGTGTCCGGGCGGACGGTGCCGCTGCGC